>PVJS01002903.1:0-79986 GCA_004027185.1 Glis glis | reverse complement strand
ATCTCAGGTGAGAGCAGATGCGTTTTTCCTCGGAAAGAGTCGCACACACTCTACGCGGCTTCTCCCTCTTTATCTAAGTCCGCACCTATCAGAATCCTGCTGCCTACATTCAGGGCAGGGCTTTCTCTTTAATCTGCTGTTACACACCCAAAATCACATAATCTTGGGTGTGTCATGATCAGGTCAAGTTGACAACTTACATTAACTATCACAGGTAGTTTAAAAATAAAGTGTATATTTCAATGGTTTTTAGTATATTCACAGATAGGTGCAACTGCTACCACAGTCAATTTTTATTTAGTTAGTTTATTTATTTATTTTTTCAGTACTGGGGATTGAATCCAGGGGGCATTCTACCTCTGAGCTACACCTCCAGCCCTATTTTTATTCTTTATTTTGAAACAGGGTCTCACTAAAAGAGGGCCTCACTAAGTAGCTGAGGCTGGCCGCGAACCCAGATCCTCTGGTCTCAGCCTCCCAAGTACTGGGATTACAGGTGTGCGCCACCACGCCTGGCTCACAGTCAATTTTATTTATTTATTTTTATTTTTTATTTTTTGCAGTACCGGGGATTGAACCCAGGGGCGTTCTACCTCTGCGCTACACCCCCTGCCCTATTTTTTTATACTTTATTTTGAAACCAGGTCTCACGAAGTTGTGGATGGCCTCACTAGGTAGAAAGAGAGAGAGAGACAGGGAGAGAGAGAGAGAGAGAGAGAGCTGAGGCTGGCCGCGAACCCGGATCCTCCGGTCTCCACCTCCCAAAGTACTGGGATTACAAGCGTGCGCCACCATGCCCCGGCTCACAGTCAATTTTAGAACATCCTCATCACTTCAGAGAGAAGCTCTTGTCTTCTCTAGCTATTGCCTTTTTCTTTACCCCCTCCTCATAGTCCTAGGCTATCACTCATCTACTTTCTGTCCCTACAGATTTTCCTACTAGGGACATGTCCTGTGAACAGAATCATAATATGTGGCCTTCTATGACTGGATTCTTCACTTCCTATAATGTTATTTAGATTTACCCACCTCGTAGCACGTATCAGTATTTCATTATTTTTGATGGATGAATACAAATGAATATATACATATATGTGCATATATACTTGCTAACATACTGTGTGGATACACCACAGTTTCTTTATCCACTCATTCACTGATGGACACTTGGGTTGCTCCCACCTTTTGTCTATTGTGAATAACACTGCTTGATGTTCATAATAATGAACCTTGAGGACATAATACTGACTGAAATAAGATGGTCACAAAAAGTTGAAGATTGTATGGTTCTACTTACATGAGGTATCTAAAGTAGTTGAATTCATGAAAACAGAAAGTTGCATGGTGGTTGCCAGGGGCCAGGGGGAGAGGAAAGGAATAATTATTGTTTAATTGGTAGACAGTTTTAGTTTTGCAAAATGAAAGGAGTTCAGGAGTTGCATAACAATGTGAATATTCTTAACACCATAAAGTGGTAAATTTTATGCTATTTTTGCAATTAAAATTTTTGAAAAGGCTGGGCGTGGTGGCGCATGCTTGTAATCCCAGTACTTTGGGAGGTGGAGACCGGAGGATCCGGGTTCGCGGCCAGCCTCAGATCTCTCTCTCCCTGTCTCTCTCTCTCTCTCTCTCTCTCTCTCTCTCTCTCTCTACCTAGTGAGGCCCTCCGCAACCTCGTGAGACCCGGTTTCAAAATAAAGTATAAAAAAAAATAGGGCCGGGGGTGTAGCGCGGAGGTAGAACACCCCTGGGTTCAATCCCCGGTACCGCAAAAAACAAAAAATTTTTTTTTTGAAAAGCATCTCTGCTTCATGCTCCCTTCCTTTCCTGGTCAAGCATCTCTAAGTCCAGGTCACACTCATGCTGGACTAGGCACTAACCAAGGTGCAGGACTGTCCAGAGGATCTCCTAGGACACCCAGGGCATGCCCATTGGAGATGTTCCCCGTTCTGCAGAGCGCAAGGAGAGAGGGCAGGGCCGGTTCCTATGTGACCACAGCTGGAGGTTCACTGGTTGGCCAGTAGGGGCAGATGCATAACAAGTGTTCCCCATGTGGGTGTTTCAGATGTGGGTGTTTCAGACCAGCACTGGCCTTGTCATCAATTTTCTGGGTAGGCTGAATCCCTCCCACTTCAATCTCTCTCTCTCTCTCTCTCTCTCTTTCTCTCTCTCTTTTTTCTCATTTCCAGTCGATTCCTCTTTGCCCCAGTCACAAATGCTGCTAAAACTAGGGGAATTGACTTAAGTAAGCTTTAAAGCATAATAACCAAGAACACCATTTAGGAGAAAATATTTTGAAATAAGGAGATGTAGGAAGAACCACTTGATCCCTAAGCCTCTTCCTCTGTAGTCAGAAAATCCCTATATAAGTATTATATAGGGATTTATGTTCACTCTGATAGCAACTACAAAAATAATGATATGTCATTTATTGCATATTTACTATTTTCCCAAGGACTTAAAATACCCCATCCAACTTTATCTTGTAAAGCTGTAATTACTGTCTCCAGTTTTCAGATGATGAAATTGAGTCCTGGAAAATAACATGTCCAAGAAGTAGAGCCAAGATTGGAACACAGTATGAGTCCACAGAGAAAGTATGCAGTCATTGGACACAGAGCTCTCTTACTAGTCCATTAACAATCATTAAGCGCCCACTGTGAACAAGACCGTGAACTAGGCCATGATGGGGACCCCAAAATAGAAGAGAAAGAACCCACACAGGGGGAATGGCCAAAAAATGATTTTAAATAAGTACACATGGCACTGCTCCCATGGATATGAATGGAGGATGAATATATAAGTTAACTAAGGAAGGAAGAGAATAATCAATAGTCCAGCTGACTCTGAGTCATGGAATCTGAGTTGGAAGGGTTCTAATTCCATCTTCCACCAAAAGCAGTTATCTCTCTATAGATAGTGCAGAAGTTCCAGTATCAACTTAAAGGCAAGCGAGTCGGCGCCTTTGTTTTCCAGCCTTTGCTTATTATAAAGTTTCTACTTTTCTTCAGACAACTGGATCTCCCCTTGGGGGATCCTCCCATTGGCCCCAGTCTCCTCCCTGGAATGACAGTAAGTCCATCGCCTTCCTCATTGCTAAGATTGCCCTGCTTCCCACAGAGAAAGGGAGGAGACACAAACATTGCCCACCAGCTCTGCTCCAGGCCTGTCCCAACAACCGCTAAATAAGGATGGGGATGTCTCATCCAAGGACTCTGGAGCCAGGAGACATTGAAAAATTTGTCCAAGGTCACCAAGCCTAGAGTCCTGGAGCCAAAATTTAAGTACAATTTCACTTCTTTTCTACCATACTGTATTGCCTCCCAATGCCAGTTGTCACCAACATGCCATTATCTTCTCTTATATAGACCATCTGACTTTCCTCCTCAGCGACATGTCCTCCAGAACCCTCCTGATGTTGGCCATTATGTGAACATGCTCCAGTTTCTCAGTGTCCCTCTCAAAATGCAACATGAGACCTGGAGACCATACCCGGTGGGCTAGGCAATGGTGGCGCATGCTTGTAATCTCAGTACTTGGGAGGCTGAGACAGGAGGTCTCAGGCAGGAGGTTTGCGGCCAGCCTCAGCTACTTAGTGAGGCCATCTGCATCTTAGTGAGACCGTTTCAAAATAAAGAATTAAAAATAGGGCTGGGGGTGTAGCTCAGAGGTAGAACAATCCTGGGTTCCAGTCCCAGTCCTGAAAAAAAAAAATCTAAAAAAAAAATCTAAAAAAAAAAAAAGAAAAAAGAACATACCTGGTGGGTCTAGATTGTCTTGCCAGCCCTGTGTGCCTTGGGAGTCACCTTGCCTGACCAGCATGGCTTCGCTGACTTTAGGATATCGTGGCCCATCATATGTTTAGCCTGGGCTGATCTTGGGGTAGCTCTAACCACAGGTCCTTTTCAATGAGTTGGTTTCAAGTCAGATTCCATTTATACTTATACCGCTGATTCTAATAAGTCTGAGTGGGATTCTGCTAGACTCATTTCCTGGTTTTGAGTGTTTCAATGTGTTATATGGTATATTAGCTGCCTCTCTGGCTTGAGATTACCTGAAAATTTAAAAAGTAGGTCTTCAATGTTATAATGCAAGTCACTGATAAAAACGGTGAACCTGCTAGGACCAAGGACAGAACCTTGAGCTATTCCATTAGAGATATCCCACAGGGTGGCTATTAATCGATTAATTCATGCCCTTTAGGTACAGTTGTGTACCCAGCTGTGATTCCAATGAGCTATTTTTAACCCCATGTTTCTCTCTCTCCTTTGCAGTTTACATAATAAAAGGCTTGACAAAACTTTACCTTGCTAAAAATTGTCCAAAACATCCTTTTTCCACATGTGTTCTGTGGAACAGTTTTTCTTTTAATGTTATTGTGTTTTATCTTATTTTATTTTTGCAGTACTAGCGATTGAACTCAGGGGTGCTCTACCACTGAGCTACATCCCCAGCCCTATTTATTTTTTATTTTGAGGTAGGATATCACTAAGTTTCCCAGGCTGGCCTGAACTTTAGATCCTCCTGCCTCAGCCTCCTGAGTAGCTGGGATTACAGGTGTGTACCACCACACCCAGTCCTCTGTGCTTTGATTTAAAAAAATTGTAAAAAGCATAAAATTCCATCATGTCCAGCTTGTGGAACTGTTTTCAGTGGGGTAATATTAAATAGGTTTCTTTGGTGCAGGTCTTCTCAGAATCTTGTGTTCTCTCATGTCCTGTGACTCTCTAAGAGGAGTTATACTGGCATATGGGTTTCTCAAATTTAAGGTGGGGCCTTCTAAAAAACATGTTTTACTTTTTGCTGGGCACAATGGCACATGCTTGTAATTCCAGTACTTGGGAGGCTGAGACAGGAGGATCACAAATTCAAAGACAGCCTCAGCAATTTAGTGAGATGCTCAGCAACCTAGTGAGACCCTGCTTCAAAATAAAAAACGAAATGGGCTTGGGGGTGTGGCTCAGAGGTAGAATGTCCCTGGGTTCAATCCCCAGTACCAAGAAAAAAAATGTGTATGTATATATATATTATTTTTTAGCTCAAGTAGGATTTTTGACCTGATATTTACTCATTTGTAATATTCCCTTAACTTCTCAATCTGATGACCGCATGAGAACAGGACAGAATATTAACTGTGCATGACATGTTCTTACTGAACCTCTGCTAAAGCCCAGTGGCCAAAGCTTTCTTCTGTAAGAATGGTCCCAGGATACCCGTTCATAATCTGCTCTAGAATTTACTGCATCTTGTTGATCTGCAGCTTTCAGAACCTGCCTCCTCTCCTCTTTCCCTCATGTGACACTTTTGGTTTCTCAGGGCTTGACCCATGCCGCCTCTGAAATTCAGCATCATGGTAGTTACAGACCTAGCAGCCCAGGGCCTTGGTGTTTTAAATGCAGTTTGGTGCTATCTTGGGCTTCAGTCTCTACTAGCCATGTATGATCCACTCTTTCCAGGATGAAGTGCATTCTCTTGACGGAGAACACGTAAACGAAATCTAAGTACCTCGGGTTCCTGGTTGAGATGACTCCAGCTGGTCCTCCCTGAGACTCTCCTGCTGCTCACAGAACAGGGTGCTCTGGGGCCACAATGGTCCTGGGTGTGGGTGGAGATCTTCCTCCCAAAGTGCTGTCACATGTGAGAATGAAAGATTGAGGATGCATTTACCAGGGGCAGGGAGGAGACACAGGGTGATGGGGATGACCCTGATGAATGACTGGAGGACAGAGATGAGGGGACAGTTACGTGAGGGTACAGAGGCCAGAGCATGACTTAGGAGCCATTGGAAAGGGCACAGGGCCATCGTGGGAGGGTCTGAGCAGGAAGAGTTCAATCACATTGAACTCTTTCCCCATACTGTGGACACCCATTCTTTTGTCTTCCCTTCTTGTTTTATACATGATTTTTAAAACTCTGCCCACTTCCTTTTTAAAAAAAAAAAACTGTACTGCGCACTCTCTGAAAACAGATCACCCCATGTCTGGCCATTCCTGATACTCCCCTTTTATGGGGCTCTACCACTCTATTTAGTAAGTATCCTTGACTGTGTGCACTTCAGTTTTGTCTACGTCCTTTAAAATTCTGAACCATTAGTGTTATAAGGCTTCAGAGTGAATCTGGGATCTGAAGGTAAGAAATGAGCAGATTGGGGAAGATAAAAAGAAGTTTGGCAGAAAAGACAAATTCTTGGGAGGCTGAGACAGGAGGATCACAGTCTTGATGCCAGCCTCAGCAGCATAGCAAGACTCAGCAACCTAGACCCTGTTTCCAAACAAACAAACAAACATGGCTGTGGGTGTAGTCTGAGATAAAATACCCACTCAATTCCCAGTACCAAATTCCCTGAATGCTTGAGGCCTCAGGGGGCTGCACAAGTGACAGCAGGGTCATTTTCAGCAGCTTCTGAGTGACATGGTCAACAAGGTCGGGAGCCCAAGGAGCAGGGATTTGGGAGGCGGCTTGAATCCTGGCACTGGTAGAGCCGCTGTGTGACCCTGGCCAAGTCACTTCACTATTCAGCATCTTGGCCTATGACATGTAGGGGTCTAACCACTGACCCTGAGCCCCCCCAAACTTCTCCATTGTCCCTTGTCTCTTCTGTCTGCATGTGCATATGTTGCCATGCGATGATTATGCCACACAAGGCTTTTTGCTGCCCAAGCCACCACCTCCTCCTTGAACTATTTGTGAGTCAGAAGCTGGACGGCGGACGCAGCATCTGGGAGCAACTTTCTTTGGGTGGGAAGGGGAGTGAAAATGTGCGATTCTGTTTCATTTCCTCAGCCATCTTTTAATACAGCCAGTCTTCTGGCTTCCATCAGCTGGAGAGGCTGGTAGGTGACTACAGAATTGTAATCTTGTAGAACGGAGGGTCGGCCTCTCCCTGTGGCCAAAGGAATGATTTGTGTTTGGTTCAGTTAATCCAAGAGAAAAGGCAGATTAAAAGAGACACTTGCTTGGAAAAGGAGGACCTTGCACCAGGAGTGGCTTTCTTGAGGAAACACATTTCCAAAAAGGCACATACGTGCTTTCATTCATGGGGAAGCATTTTACTCACGAGTCCGTCACCGCCTGTCTGGAGGACTTGTGGTGAGCGGCTGTGAGAGGGAAGAACACTTGTGTACCGAAGCAGAAATAGTGTCCCCTGCTAAACTGGTCACAGCGGGACAGAGTTAGCAGGATGCAGGATAATTAGTTCAGTTTGGGGACAACCACTAATGGAAGTGCCTTTTCTTTGGGGCTCTTTTCTTGTTAAAGAAGCAAGCGAGCCTCACAAGATACAGAAGAACATCTTTCTTAGACTCAGAGCAGATGCAGTCCCTGGCAGCCCAGACCCTGCGGCTCAGTGAAGCTCCAGAGACACCCCCACAAACACTGTCCCCATCTGAAGACCAGAAGGGCTAGGCCCCATCAGGAAGGAAGAAGCTTATACGGGAGCAGGAACTCCTCTGTAAACTGTCAGATCTGATGAAGCACGTCCTGCCAGCTCCTTAGGGGGAAAGATCCATAAAACGGGATGCGGGGTGGGAGGCGGCGGTGCAGTGGCGGCAGCGGCAGATGCTTCAGCTCTGCCTTTGTGGCCTGGCAGAGCACTTGCTTGCTATGCCCCCTAACAGCCAGGGGTCCTGGGGAGCCAGTGACAAGTCTGCAGAAAGGCCAAAGGGGAAGAAGGGGACAGAGGGCTCTACCTCTGACCTCTTGAGGAAGCCCTTGGGAGAATCTCTTGGATGGATTAGTTGGTCCTGGTAGAAATGGGCACCCCAAAGAAGGCTCCTCCGGAGGAAAGAGGTGTGTGTCTGGTGAACTGGGCTCCAAGAGGGCGAGGGCTTAGTCTACGGTAGACTGTGTTTCTGCCTTGTACTTCCAACCTCCCTGGCACAGTCTCAAGCTTCCAGGCACGGTGCCGCCCAGCCACCCAAACTGGGATACTGCCACTATAGGATAGGACTTGCCAAAAGTGTCATGGCAGAGCAGACCACTGTTCAAGGCCCCGTGCTGAGCCAGTGGGGTGGGTCACCTAAAACATGGGGCTCCCGGGATGGTGGTCCACCCAGTTCACTGACCCTAGAGGATGGGGAATTTGGGTGGGGAGGAAGGCCTCAACAGGTAATCCCACACTTCTGACTTTCAATGGTATCTTAGGATTTGAGTAATTAATTGGAAAAATACAACACACAGCTCACTTGAACTTCAAGCAGGTGAGGCAAGTTATACTGGTTTTATTAGAGGGAATTTAATGTGAAGTTACTGAAGCTAATGCTTTTAAGTCCCTCTTCCTTGCATGGCGCTCTTCTAAGACTCCAGAGGTAGCCTGGCAATGGGGCCACATGGCATTTGCTTTTGTAAGCTTTTAAGAGTAAGGTCTTTTTATATTATTTTTCCTAGAAAGGACCTCTAGAATTGTGAACCCCAAATACAAAACCTGAGGTTTTATGCCCACCAACTGGCATTCAAAGGAGAAAATCAGAACCATCTTTGGGATCTGGGAATATCAAAACAGGTATTGGGGGAGGGAGTGGCTGCCTTTGGCACCTGCCTCAGCCCCAGTGCTGAGGATCAAACAGTGGTCCTCTTTGCCGGGCGTGGTGGTGCACACTTGTAATCCCAGTACTTTGGGAGGCGGAGACTGGAGGATCCGGGTTCGCGGTCAGCCTCAGCACTCTCTCTCTCTCTCTCTCTCTCTCTCTACTTAGTGAGGCCCTCCGCAACTTCATGAAACCGGGTCTCACGAGAGAGAGAGAGAGAGAGAGAGAGACAGAGAGAGACAGAGACAGAGACAGAGACAGGGAGAGAGGGAGAGAGCTGAGGCTGGCCGTGAAGCCGGACAGTAAAATTTTTTTCTAAACAAGATATAACTAAGAGTTTCACACACACAGGAGAAATGGGAAAAACAGAGGCAGTGGAACTCACATTATGATGTGGATTTTGTTTTTGTCCTTGGGCCGATTCTGTGATACCCATTTCAGGTGAGATTTCATGATGCTGGCCAGCTCTGAAGTTTATATCATTGCTCTAAATTCAAAAGGCAATTCTGCTGTTCACAGCAATGCTGTTTGAAAAACCAGTGACGATACAAGTTAATTTACACACCGATGCACTTTGGAGCGGCCACTACTCCAGAATTCTGATTCTGTCATTTCCGTTTATAAGTTTAACTTGCAAACCAAATATAAGGCCGGCCTGTACATTTTCTGTGGCTATCACTGTTGGACTTACCTGCCCTTTCTGTTGAAATTTCTCAGGCTTACATAAACAGAAATTTCTGGCAGGGACATAGTATTGGGGAAGGGACACGTGGTTGAGGTGATTCAAGTGGCCTGAACATGCACACCCACCCTGACATTTTTGAAAACCAAAATATTCGGTTTTCTCCTTCACATCCTATGTGGGTCTGGCTATCCCCACACTCAAGCCAGGCTGGCATTCTGTGAATCAAATGTGGTCCAAAGAAAACAACAGGAAGACACAAAGGGTGAGTGTGTGAATGAATAGGTGTTTGTGAGATTATATATGTCTGTGGGTAGACATGTTTATGATTTTAAGCATCATATTCTCATGCACATTATGCACCCCGCTCCGCTGTCAGCATATTTACTGACCACACCAAGAAAAACAGGAGCCCACTGACTTTCGTAGGTGCTCTGGTCGGCTCGGGCTGGTGTAACAGTAGCCTGGGAACTCCGAGACCTGCATGTTTTTTCAGCTTTCCCCCATCATTTTGAACTGGATCAAGGCTGGATTTTAGGGGGAAAATGCTGAAGCCCAGCACAGCAATACCAGGCATTGGCTTCTGTGGTCTGAGGATTCCGGCAGCAGGAATTCCCATGGTGACCAGTGGCTCCCTCACCCTCAGCGTGGCCAGGCGCTGCCGCTGCCAGCCTGTGAAATCCACGCCAGGAGCGGACCCACCGCTGGAATGAAAACTTCAGCGCGACTTTGTGGCTTTTCCTTCCTGCTTGAGCAGCAATAAATCTGTTCCTGGGCATCAAGCAGAATCCTGATCGATACGGGAGACGGGAAAAAAACTTCAAAAGTCTTACAGAAAATCCTCCTCCTAGGAAGTTAAAATCAGGGGGTGGCTAAGTAAGAAAGAACACTGAGGGTTGTTTTGGGGTGGAGAGACACCAGATCACCAGGCTAGTGGGCATGGGAACATCACCATCACCCGCTGTCCCATCCCTCTCGATGCAGAGTGGCATTTCAGAGTATTTGGCCAGTGAGTCATTGGAGAAGTGCTATTTTTCATTTTGGAAAAACACCACATCTCAGCAGGACATTTCGCTGTTATCTGTTCTCCCTAGAAATATGGTACTGGGGGGAGGACCCCTTAGAAATTAAAGCCATATGCATCCCATATTAAAAAAAATCCACCCAGGCCATTACATTATTGCTGACCGTAGGAATTCAGTATTTATAATTTACATTCTTTCCCATCCTTGCCGTGTTTTAGACATGAAGAGCAGAGCTTTATGGCCTCACCAGATTGTAAATCACATTCCTGAGGGCAGAGGGAGCTGCTACAGGGGAGAGGGACTACCCACGTAGAGAGGCTGGACCCTGCTTTGAGGGATGGCATCTCAGCTCATTTTAGGCCACAGACACAAGGGGGTGTCAAGGACAGAGCCCGTCTACTCATGTAACAGGAGAGACACTGAAGGCCAACAACAGCCATTCCTCCACGGAGCACCAGCCAGCCACTCACTTCTGGAGCGGGGCTTGGTGGTGTGGCCATCTAAGAAGGTGAGCCCCGGAGATCTGAGTCTCCTTGCAGGGAGGAGACAAGGATACGCCATGCCCCCATGGAGCCCCTGAAGGTGGTTGTGAGGAAGGTGGTAGGGAGATGTGGGCACTGTGGTCTGGTGATGGGGAAATGACGTGTACCCAACATCAAGTCAATGAATCTGGAAGTACCCTGGGTTGACCTTACAGCTCCCTCCTGGATGAGCACTTGGGGTAGGTACTCAGTCTCTCTAAGCCTCGTGCTTCTGGAAAAGGGGGGAAACCACCACCAAACTCACACATTCAAAAAGAACATCCACACGTACAGGGATCTGGGACACCCCTTCCTTTGGAACTGAAATGCCACTCTAGGCTCCGTGGTGAAGCAAGCCTTAGGCGTGTCTGGAAGTCTTGTTAGCAGCGGCTCTAGTGGACTCATCCCTTGCTCTTGGCCTGGGTCTCATTCACCCTAAGGTGGAGGATCTTCAACACTGACAGCTGGAGCCCTTTCGTGACCTTTCCCAGCTGTACCCACAGAACAGCTCCCCAGCCCGTGATGCACGTATGCATCTTAGTCGGATGGAGGAGGGCAGGCCCATGCAGTACTTCGTTAGGGCAGCAGGACTGGCCAGGCTTACAGATTTCCAGTATGGACTGTTCCTTGCCCCTGCCTGCAACTGGACCCCGTAATTAAGACTATTGTGTGCATACTTCAGACATGGAAATGCAATGTTTTGGTTCTTTGGTCTCAAATTTTAAAGAATTGTTTTCTTTTAAAGGCAGACAAAACCTCATTTCCTGTGGTTTGTGAAGCAATAAGAGTCCCCTTTTGCTCAGCATCCAGAAAATCCTGAAGGGGGCACACCCTACCCTGGAACACGGGCGCCTGGCCACTGAGAGCAAGAGGTCAGGCGGCTCTGAGCAAACCTTCCTGCCACCCCAGGGCACCATAGGGGCAGCATGATGTCTTCAGAACCTTCCAATAACGGAGGAAAAACAGTAACTAGCACCAGGGCACAAGAACAAGCACGAGCCCAGAGCGGTTAGAGATGCTGGGGGCTTGGTTGAATCAGCTGTGAAAGCAAAGCCGCCAGGGAAGTTCTGTTTTCTGAATGGCGTTACTGTCCTGACTGGGCTTTGTGAAGGGAATGGATTTGTCTACACCCTCTGTCTACTCAAAGAGGTCAATGATGCTGGAGACATGGGAGCGCCTTTCACCAGGACTGCAGCAGAAGGCCTGCCTGTTGCCCACCTCTCCAGCCAGCCAGGTGTGATGAACATGGAAACTGATTTTCAGGCAAAGTTTAGAGTGTCAGAGCATCGAGAGGCAGGGACCAAGCTTCACCATGTGAGGCCTTGGAGGGTCCTGGACCTGTCGCGAACTTTCAAAAGGTGTTAAGACTGTGGCAACAAATATCATCTCATAGGATGGGGCAGCTTCAAAATTCCACCCAGGAAGTTGCAAGAAAGGTAGTATCAGGGTTGACAAAGTCACGGATGAAATTTTTTTTTTTTTTTGCAGTACCGGGGATTGAACGCAGGGGCGTTCTACCTCCGCGCTACACCCCCGGCCCTATTTTTTATACTTTATTTTGAAACTGGGTCTCACGAAGTTGTGGAGGGCCTCACTAAGTAGAGAGAGAGAGCGAGACAGGGAAAGAGAGAGAGAGAGAGAGAGAGAGAGACAGGGAGAAGGGGAGAGAGAGAGACAGGGAGGGAGGGAAGGAGAGAGAACACTCCCGTGTGCGCGCGCGCATGCGCGAGCTGAGGCCGGCCACGAACCCGGATCCTCCGGTCTCCGCCTCCCAAAGTACTGGGATTACAAGCATGTGCCACCACGCCCGGCTATGGATGAAATTTCTGAAATGGACTAAAGGAATGTTTTTTGAACATCAGAGACAAGGAAGATTTCCACAATACAGCATGCCTATAAACTAAACAATAACAACAAAACAAAAACCCAAGACTATTTCTCCCTTCTTTTGCAGACATTAGTAATTCCTTTCAACTCATAGAAGAGAGTAAAATAAAAAGCCCTATTTCTTTTTGTGGTACTAGGGATTGAACTTGTGGGTATTCTACCTCTAAAAAAATTCCTGTATTGCAACCTTCACCTGTGGCAGTCCTACCTTCAGTTTAGAATAAAATGTGATAAGGGGAAATGTCTAAAAAACTAAGAATTATGAGCCTGTCCACCTCAGCCATTCCAATAGGTCCCTTGCAGAGAACCAGATTTTGGGAACGTGCTCAGAAATATGAAGGAAAGAGGTGTCCGCTAGGTAATGGAATGCTGATAAACAGGCTTTGGCTCTCCTTACATCCTGATTTCCATCATATAAATGGAAGAGATTGAGCGCTGCAACAGTCCACCTGGGGGATTTCTAGTCTTCATAAAGTAAGAACAGTATAAATGCCGTGGTGGGCCCAGGAATTCCACAGCAGTCACTAAGCCTGATCCGAAGAGCACAGAAAACACACACACACACACACACACACACACACACCATGTTTACAGGGCTCACCTCAGTCTGGCTTCCGACATTTTTTCTTTCCCATCCTGTGTCAAGCCTCCCTTCTGTGTCCAATCCCCCTCCCCTCTAATGACCCTGGGAGGGCCTCTACAAATTTACTACTCTACCCAACACATTCTAGAAGCCTGATCCAAAGGTGAGCCTTGACAAAGACAGGCAGCTTCAGGATGCTGTGCAGCGAGTGGCTTCTGAGGGAAGATCAATAGGGCTGAGCCTGATGTATTTGGTAAAGTTTTCTTCCTCCTGGATGAGGTCTTGACTCAGCTTACTGCAGAAGCAGTCTAGGGAAAACAAGCCTGGCATTTATAGGATGCCTTGTAGCATCAAGATGATTAACGGGTCAGAGAAATATCATAGCATGGTCATGAGAGCAGCGTGGTCAAGGCTTCTATGGATGGTGAAGAAAGACAGAAGGAAAGTGGGGCGAGGTCCTGGAAAGACCACAAATAACAAAAATGGAACAGTGTCTATAACACTCAAGGAAACATGACTTACCGGGAAAAATACATAAAACATTCTTCATGCTCTGTGCCCCAAACAATGGTGTCTTTAAAGACAGCAGTTTGCAGATGGGGACAGGAAGCCATTTACAATCAAATCGTTTCAGGCACTGAAGGACGGCTCTGGGACATGTACTCTATCCACCACTGTGAGGTCCATTTCCATAGAGAAGGGGGGAAAGCAAGCCAAGCCCAGCAGCATGGTTTGGAGGAGGAATGGCAGCTGGGCACTGGCCAGTCACAGAAAACCCTGGTTTTGTGATCACTGTAGTCAAGAGCTCTTAGAGAAAGGGGAGAAAGTTTGAACTCAAAGAAAGTGCATGGAAAGTATCTGAGGACTTTCCTGATGTTTCCTACAAAGCCGTGTGAACTCTGCTCCCTGTATATGCTATAGCAAGTCAAGTTCACCCTGCGCTCCACAGGCCCCTCCTCTCTGCCAGCTGCAGACATCAGAGGAGTGCTGCAGCGCCAGGCCCAGCTCTCTGGGAAAAGGAACTTGAAATCCCTCAGTGATGGGCCACAGGCACAAGGAAGGAGAGACATGCATACGAGGTACACAAACCTTCCGGGCTCTGAAAAACAAAATACAGAGTAAAACATAACAAAGTCATTGCAAAGTAATGTTTATAAATTATACTTCTATTTAAAAAGGCCTCTTGAATGGGTTACATGAGTGCAAGCAGGCTGAGGGTACCGCCCAGGTGTACAGCCCTTGCCTAGCATGCATGAGGCCCTGGGTTTGAGCCCCAGCATTGCAATGCAAAACAAAACAAACAGCAATAACAAAAAACCCCATGAAGCCCAAATTGCAGCAGTTTTGTGCCCCATGCTCCTCTTTGTCTCTTTTTAAAAGTTTCTCAGGAAGGCTACAGGTGCTAATTGGACAGCACAGGAAGGCTCAGCATGGTGGCCCACTGTGGCAGGTTCCCTTACTCGACATGTGGGCAGCAGCCACTGATGCTCCTCTATGTGAGCAAGTCTGTGGGTGGCTCAGAACCAAGTGGCTGCCCAGAATATAGTCTATGACCCTGGCTTTGCATCTTTCTTTTAACCCCTTCACCTTGGGATTCTTTTGCAGAAAAAGAAAAACATAACACTTGTATGGTTAAAAGATTTCCTTATAGGGAGAAAAGACATTGAAAACCTCGTGCTCCATGAAATGAGAAAAAGATTGCTTTCAGCAAGCTTATATCTATAACCTAACCAACTGGGACCTGGCCCCTTGTTAGAAAAGAAAATCCAACTCGGTAACCACGGCCATAGTGAAAAACAATGACCATGTTGCTCATTTCCTATGGGTCACCTGGGAAGCTTCAAAGTAGAACATATATATCTGTAAGCCCTATAAATACATATTATTTCCTTTTTTCTTCTCACTATCTCTCTTTCTCTCTCTCACTTCATCATCATCTGAAAGTTGTTTGCAAAATATAGAGACTGCTTACAAACAATGAAAATACCAATAAGATGCAGAGACACGAGCATTTTGTAGATGGGCCTTTGACGGGCTTTAATGTGAATTGTTTTATTTCAAACAGGGAACCATCAGAGGTGGGGAACTATCAGGAGAATGTTCTAGAGCATGGCACAGATGAAAGGTAATACTCACCAGCACCTCACATGGGACTACGGGACACCTGGGCAGCACATGGTGGAAGGGAGCCAAGCACACGTAAAAGGCACCTGGGGAGAGGAGCTGCGATGTTCGCTGCCCCTCTAGTAGGGTCACTGTTGTGCGCTGTGGGTAAGTCTGGACAAGTGACGTTTGGAATGGAACAAAAAGGTTCTGATCTGAAATCCAGCTTCCCATGCAGGCAGCTAGCCCTTCCTCAGCCCGCTGCTCACCTGCCGTGTAGCTGACGATATTAAAAAGGGGCTGAGGTTGTTAAACAGGAATATGAACGTTCCTTCTTTTTTTTCTCTAGAAGGAAGGAAACATAGCCCCCCCACCACCACCAATTTCAACTGCAGCAGTGGATTCTGAAGGCTTTTAAGCATCCTAACTTGAAAACAACAAAATAAGAGACAGAAGAATGGCCTGAACTTAAATGAATCAGTCAAATGGAAAGGTAAATTCATAAAAATAAAAACTGGTGACCAGTCCATTAGCTGTCCAGATAAGACCATGTTTGAGCGAAGATGCTTACGCTGTGTCCACAAGACACCCCAGCACAGAGCTGCTCTTGGGGACCATGGCAATTGCTACCTTTTCCTTCCAACACATTGTACTGTTACTGGTGACTGCTTGCCGAGTGCTGCAGTTAGGAGAGACCCCAAGTTGGCAAAAGACGCCAGACAATGGTCTGCCTGATATGGCAAGGTCTATGGGAAACAACACATACTGTCAAATGATGACCCCCCGCCCCCGAGTTCCCTCTCCTCTGCGTGTCTGCTCTGTACATTTTGATCTCCTAACAGGGAGGTCCAAACATGTCCCAAATGAGTTCCGTTTCCCTCTCAGTAGTAGGCACTCTCTGGAACATCTTTGATTAACCAGGGTCTTTCATTTCTTTCCAACTCCGTTGGTGACTTTTGACTTGGAATGTCGGTTCCTTCTTCTGGAAGAATGGCTTTCGTTGTTGCCTGAATGCTTGGGTGGGCTGTCTTCAGAACCTGGCCAAAGGAATCGGAACACACCATCATCGTGGGCTGCTGGGCTATGAGGGCTCACTCCTGTGATTTGTGGCTCTCCCTTTCCAAGGCTGCCCAGCCTGGCAGCTAGAACAGCCTCTTCCCTGATACTCGCTCTCCCTCTAGTGGCCCTGTTAATAAGTTAAGGCCAGGCTCAGAGAAACCCCTGCATTGAACAAGGACAGCCATTCTCTTGGGTGTGCAAAGTAATAGCCCCACAAAATCAGGGTGGTTCCTGAAGAAGTTTTGCACCTGCACTGTGTAAGGCAGATGTAGTCATGGTGCTGGGACCATAGTGAGAGTACAAATGAAATCATAGCACAAATGGAAGACAATGAAAACCTAAACCCCATGGGCGTCCATCTCACCCTTGCAAGCAAAGGATAGATGTACTGAGTTTCCACATCTCGAGCTGCTATACACCAAGGTTTCTGAACCCTCAATTAGAAAAGATTCTTCATTTTATAAAGCTATTCATGTTTTTCTAGACAGGGTCTCACCAAGTTTCCTAGACTGGCTTTGAACTCAAAATCCTCCTCCTGCCACAGCCTCCTGAGCAGCTGGGATTACAGGTGTGTGCCACCATGCCTGGCTAAATTAAAGCTATTAATTGAGAGACTGACATCTTCACAAGTCAGGGCCCTGTTGTCCATGACGCATAGCCCTGGAGTTACACAGTCACACTGGGCTGGCTCTGCCCTCTGCTGGAGTCTACAGCCAACCCCTGGCCTAGCAGCCAAGCCAAAGGACTCTCTGTCCCCGGGCTCAGATCCAGCCCTGTGGGAAATTGCCACCTAAGACAGTCATCACAAAAAAAAGTTCCCAGAGTTTTGTCTCATTGTAAATATCATCTACCACTGAAAACTTTTTTCTTTTTTTTTCACTATTCCATGTATAAATATATCTCTAACACTGCTCAATTCTTTCAACGGAGAACCCGGAAGGGCATGGGCCTCGCTCCCCTCTGGCCTCAGGGAAGGCAGAGCCACACGGAGACAAAGCAGTGTCTCCATGAGCACTGTGCATGTTCCTTAATAAGTGACAGGAGACATTCGATGAGCTGGTTTGGGACCCTTTGAGAGCGACATCAACAACACTCAGAGGAAGAACACTGACCCCCGTTTCCTCAGCAGGCCTAACAGGGGTAGAAGACGTGGTAAAGTTTTAAACAACAAAGGCAAAGATACCTTTTGCTCCCTTCCTGTGATGCCAAGAGATGTCTGGGCTGTAGGTGCCATCTTCGCACTCTGAGTAGGTCTGGGGAGAGAGACAGGCTTGGTGAGAGGATTTCAGGCATTCCCTGGGAGAAGCGCAGGGCCAACAGTGACCCCAGGCTGAGATCATCACTAGCGAGCAAGAGCAACCTCCTGTCTGTGTCTCTGCTAGAAAATCAAGGCTTTTCTGCTAGGCAATAGAGAATCAGCCTTCTAGAAAGTGCCTTTAGTTCCTGAGACTAAAGCTATGAATAAAGGATGAAAGTATTCCTTTTACTTAAAAAAAAATCATAGTTGAGTAGACTGCTGTAGTGTTCAAACCCATTCACAGCCATTCTCTACTTTAATCATCCTCCTACCATCTAAGAGGAGGGCAGGGCAGGAGTTTTGCAGATGGGAAGCCCCAGCTGGGACACAAGGAGAGGTTACAAAGTGCAAGAGCTGGGAATGAAACCCAGCCTTCCAAGCACGGACCCAGGGTTTTTCCACTTTCTAAAAACATAGAATTAAAATTTAAATGTCTTACAAAAGGAAGATAAAATAAAAATAGTGACCTACTAGCCAGATCAGTCACAAGCAGTGACAGCAAGTGACAGGGCATGAACTCTGACACAGTTAAACTCCCACAGGGGCAAGGCTGAAAGAGCTCCCATGGGGCCACGACACCACCTTCTCCCATCAGCAGGATCGGGCTAGCCCTCCAAGCACGAGGCGGTTATGTTAAACAGAGACCATCTCTGCCTCTCCTTCTGTACCTTTTCTCGGTGACCGTAGTGCTCTGCATACCAAACCATGCCATACAGGCACAGGAACGTGGTGAAGGCCTGGAAGACAAAAATAAGCACAAGACCACTTTATACAGATGATGTGCAAAAACACTCCATTCGCCAGAACTTCTGGAATTTGATGGGAACTCACAGAAGATGGCTCAGTACATTTTTGCCATCTGTCCTAAGGATGCTGGTCACAAAATGGCTGGACATGGCAGAGATGGGACCCCAAGAGGTGAGTGGGTTGGGAAAAAGGCTGCACACCTAAAGCTTTTTATAGAAAGGATTATAATGAGACCATAGTTACGACTCCCATAATGTAAGATCATCTTCGGGGGAAAGATGGAGGGAGGGAAGGCATGAGTGGGCAAAGGGAGGACAGGCAAAGCAGGCCTCACCTTCCAGGCTGCAAGCGAAGCAACCAAACCAAACCAAACCAAACCAAACCAAAATGACAGCCTGTCCTGCAGGGCCCCATGCTTTAGGAGTCACCTACACCAAGCCATCAGCTGGCTGTCCTGCGTCTCTCCCACTGCATCTTCTGTGCACGCCCATGCATCTGGCATCCTCTGTCATCTCACCCAACATGACAGCAGTTGTGAAATCATGGTGGGAACTTCTCTTGAGGAGATCGCTTTATTTCATCCCAAGAATCCTAATTTTAGATCTAGAAGGTGCCTCTGAGGTCACTGTCATGCCCCTGTACTTTACAGAAGAGAATGAAGCCTCAGAGAGGCAAGTGGCTTTCTAAGCACATGCAGCTAGTACGTGGCAAAACTGGAGCCAGAAGGCAGGTCTCTTCAGACCCCTGGGTTCAAGTTTTAGGGACAGATATTGGTATAAACAAATACAGATTTTATGTCTATACATCTTTATATATCCATCCATCCATCCATCCATTGGTCCATCTTATTCATTCCCACAAGGAAGAAAAGCATCATGGGACTAGCCAATGCCAACTGCAGCAGCTCTACAAAGCCCACGGCCTGGTGGGTGCAGCACAGACAGGCAGGCAAGGCAGGGGCTGGGAATTCTCATCACTGCCGCTTGGAGTCTGGCTTTGGCCCGGTCCCTTTAAGTCAGCAACATTTGCTAACAGTCTGCTGAGTGCACAGCATCCTCTTAAATTCCAAAGAAGAAAGGAGGCCCAGTGCTCCCATTGGCCCTCCCCTCTTCCACACCAGTGAAGTGGGAAGCGGGTCGTGACGGCAAGAGAATGTAAAATAGAAGAACCACTAATTTATTTTATATTAAACCCATAAGTCCCAAGTTTTCAGTTCTGCACATATTTCAATGAGACTGACACAGATGCATTAAGATAAGTTGGAAATCATAATCGATGTGTATCTTATATATTTTTTCATAAATGTATATATATGTACATATATTTTCACTTTAATTTTTTACCTACTACTTTTCTCAAAGTAAACTTCTAAAAATATAACAATTTTTACTTTTACAATTATTTCAAAATTGCCATAAATGATATATTTGTTGCTCAATTTAAGCTTTTATAGGTGTTCCACATGTGGAACAGAACAAAATGGGTTAATGCCATACACAAACTAGGACCCATCTACCAATTAGTGATTTTTAAAAAAAGAAGCTCATATTGCCCCATCAAAGCACTAGGCAGTGAATTAATACATTAAAATTATAAAATGAAAATGACTTCTAACCTTTAGCACATTCTAAGACTTTCCCAGATTTCTTATGTACAACACCAACTTTAAATATGCTATTTTCATAGCATGGAAAGAGTATCAAACACTAGAGCCTATGTATGTGTTAGGTCCTTTACAAAGAGCACAATGGGTGGTCCTGGGCTTCACAAAGTGGGAAGAGATTAGCTTATATCTGGATATGGGGTGGAGCTGGGTGTGGAGAAGCAGGTCACACCACTAGGCTGTCATTGCAAATTCTGACCGCCAGAGGGCAGGGGCAGCAGCTGGGGCTCCCTCCAGCAGCAAACAGCAGGGAGAGCTGGCTGTACACAGGGGCCAGGCAAACACCAGCAGGTGGTAGCAACAGGTGCTCATCATCATGACAGCCACACAAAGGGCCTGCTGTGGTTGCCAAATCTAGCACTTTACCTGGGTACAAGAGGCCCATTTTATAATTGTCCCAGGAGACAAAAGCTTGTAATTTATGGGTTTGCAATCACACCTCTGGAAATCTAGGCAAGTACCCACTTAAAATGTTGAGGTCTGGATTTAAAATAGCAATTGTGCAGATTTTATTTAAAGAGGGGTTGGAGGGGGAGGGAGAAAGGGAAACTGTGAGCTGAGAGCCCGTCCGTGACAGCGGGTGTGGAGGCAACGAGGGCACAAACCCGGCTCAGCTTCCAATTGCAATTGCTCGGCATTGCAATTTATGACAATTGATCAGACAAGTGTATTAACCAGAGCCCCCGGTCTTCGCTTCTGCATCAATCTCACCACTGTGTAGGTTCTCTTGCCAAGCAAGGGGAATAATTAGGGGCTTTGTATCTGCGAGTAGTGTGGGAGGTGTGGTGTAACTCAATGCTCTCGCTCTCTCTTTTTAATGCTCTCTTATTGAATAATGATTGCCTCACTCCTAAGTTAGAGATCAATCTTGCTCTTTAGAAAAGGCCGTGACAGAAAAAAGTGCCAGGATCTTGTTTCCATTCGTATTCAATTGGGAAATGTGTAAAGCAGTGGGGACCTCCAGTAATTTAGATCTTGAATATCCCATAAAAGCCCATGTTAGTTAAACGGTTAGTCCCCAGCTCGATGCTACTGGGAGGTGTAGGAACTTTTAGGAGGTGAAACCTAGTGGGAAGACTTAGGACCTGGGGCAGGAGATGGCCTCGAGGGGGATGATGGGACCTTAGACCCTTCCTCTTCCCTTCTTTCAGGCCCTGGCTGTGAGTTGAACAGGTTTTGCTCCACCACAAGCTCCCACCATGATGTGCTACCTCACCACTGTTCCAAAAGCAACGGAGCCAAACGATCATGGGCTGAAACCTTCAAAACTATGAGCTAAGCCGGGCGTGGTGGCGCACACTTGTAATCCCAGTACTTGGGAGGCTGAGACCGGAGGATCCGGGCTCACAGCTGGCCTCAGCTTCTTAATGAGGCCCTCTGCCACTTAGTGAGAGCTTGTTTCAAAAAAATGAAGAATAAAAAAAAATAGGGCTAGGGATGTAGCTCAGAGGTAGAATGCCCCTGGGTTCAATCCCCAGTACCACACACACACAAAAAAACTATGAGCCAAAACAAACCTTTTCTCTGGTATTTGTTATAGTATATTAGCAGAAAGCTGACCCCTAGTCATCCCATCCGGTAGCCTCTTTTTGGGCCAAAATCAGGGGATTTTGGCTGTTCCTTGTGCTCTGTCTGACATCATAAGTGCAGCTGCTCCCTTGAATCCCGTCTCCTAACTCTTCACCTAATCCCATGACTTCAACTGTGCCCTACACACCGACAGCTCCCACGTCTATTTCCACCACTGACTGAGCCTTTCCAATGTTACTGGACCAACTAGCATTTCCAGTGGAACAGATGCCTCACCTGTACACTCGAAAGGTCCCTCCAACCTCAACTCTGAACCAAATTCACCTCCTTCTTTCATATCCCCCAATCTGTTATTAGCACAAACAGGGGACCTTGGAGTTGTCCTCGAGTCCCTTCCAGCTATGGTCTGGGGAATGGTGTCCTGCTGAGTTGACTCTGAACAGCTCTCCAGCCAGCCCTTTCTCTACACTTTATGCCTCTACCTTGGCCCTGCCTCTGCCACCTGTCATCTAGGACCCTGCATACCTCTGGCTGCCCCCGCCCTCACTAGTCTTCCCTCTAGAGCCCCCACCCTGTAAGATGTTTCTTTGGGGCACAAATCAGGCCACACTGTTCTCACAAATCTTTGGGGCTCCAACTATTGGCACACAAAGCCCTTAGGCAGGCAACCTTATTCTCCTCCTTCTCCAACTTGCCCTCTTCACTCTCTGTCCCCACACAGGCCGCCATCCTCCCGACCGCTGGGCACTCTTACTGCCTACGTCTCATCCCGCTTGGACGTCTCCTTCTCCAACTCATCTCTCCAACTCATCCCTTTATTCCCCACATTTGCCGAGTGTTTCCTACGCACCGGGCACCGTGCTCAAGGCGGTGGGGGCAAAAAGATGATTTAAGAAGTGCAATGTCGAGGAGATGAACATAAACAAAATAATTTCCATCACACGGGGTCAGGACCACATGGTCCTGCCGGCCTCACCCTCTGTGGGCCTCGTGGCTCTAGGCAAGGACAACAGCCAGCCCTGCCCATGCAGCCAGGCCACATTCCAATCCAAACCCGAGAAATCCAAGAGGATCGCCATGCCCATCTGACACGCTCCCCTCACTCACTCCTCACATCTAGTCTCACTAGGACAAAAAAATGCAGCCAAGCACTAACTCTGTGCTTTAAAAACAAAGGAGATCATTATTCCCTGTTATTGTTCAAGATGAAACGGGACGGCACAGGCTCAAGGTGCCCTGGTGCAGTTAGGATTCCTAACAAGTAACCCTAAAAATAGACACCGTGAAAAGAAAAAAGACACCTGAAAAATACCAACCTCAGTATGACAAAAAAAGAAAAAAGACTGGAATCTGACTAAACCTCTAGACCCAACAACTGATATTCAGAAAATACAAAGAAATATGTTAAAGTGCAGGACAGGATGGAATCAGTAAAATCCAGACTGTGGGGAAATCTACAGGATAAAAAAGCTGGTTTCTTCAACAAATAAATTGTAAGGGAGTGAGAGCCAGAGACAGAAGGAAAACATACAGAACAAGATACCTAAAAGGCATGCCAACAGCTGGGTGTGGTGGTGCACGCCTGTAATCCCAGTACTTGGGAGGCTGAGACAGGAAGATCGCAGGTTCGAGGACAGCCTCAGCAACTTAGTGAGACCCTGTTTCAAAATAAAAAAATAAAATAGGACTGGGTGTAGCTCAGAGGTAGAATGTGGCTCTGGGTTCAATCCCCAGTACCACACATACACACACAAAAAGCTATGCCAACTATTTGTGATGAGTGGACGGTGATTCAAATAAATATGTGTAAGTAGGTAAATGTATTAAAGTATGAAATTTAAGAAAAATTAATAGTTTGAACATTGATTAGATATTTGCTAATACTAAAGAATTCTTAGTATTACTAAAGAATTCACATCTGATTCTTTTTCAGATGTGATAATGGAATGGTGGTTGTATTAAGAAAAAAAAAGCATCCTTATCTTCTTTCAGAAATAAATCCTGAAATGTTAAAGGTAGATCTGCTTTGAAATATTTGGGAGTGGGACACTGGGTAGGACATAAAAGGAGACAAGATTGGTCCTGTGTCCATCAACGTTGAACTGGATGATAGATACCCAAGGGGTCATCTATTCTCTCTACTGGCAAATATGTTTGGAATATTCTATGATTATTAAAAATACCCACATTAATATTCTAAACCAAGTAAAGTGAAGAATCTTAAGCTTAAATGTAAAAGAAGAACTTTTCTCCAAAATACTAACTTCAAAGTAAGAAGAGCAGTCACAAAATGTTCAAGCTGGGAAGACCTTACTTCGTTTTACAGCTGAGAGAAAAGTATGGGGACAGGGAGTGGAGCCCTGGGCCAATGTCCCCTTTGGGCTCCTCCCTTCAGAGGCACAGGCTCGTCTCACCCAGACTGTGGCCATCAAGTTTGCCCACGGAGTAGAAACTCCACGACCCGATCACCTTCAAAAATATGTCACATATCAAGTATGTCATTTTGTATAGAAACCCATGTATGAGATGATGCATGGTGACATGCACGTTAAAACGTGTAAGGCATGATGACGAGATGCAGGAAACGGCACTGTAACTGTCTCTGTCCCTTCACAGCAGTCCTTAAATGCTTAGCACATGGAGGCAAATTCCAATAAGTGAATAAGCTCACGGGTGGTGCACCTGCTGAGGGCACTGGTCTGGAACCTGCCAATGATCCAAGTCACATCCTGGTGGTCATCCGGGTTTTATTCTTGAACTTCGGATTGACAGTCAATCTCAGGTTATTATAAGAACATGTTTTTATGAATTTCTAAGGAAATTTGGTGCACAAGATAATTTTTTTTTTGCTTTTTCTTTTTTTAAAGAGATAGCTGGGGAGTTTAGCTAAGACTTTTGAATAAGAAACTAATGACTTACCACGCACAGAAGCCAAAGCACAACGTAGAGTATTTGGGTCTTAGAGAAGAGATCTTGTCCAAATTTTATGCAAACAATAGCTTCCAGGAAACCAATGACCCTAATTAGACAGAGAATAAGAGGTTAAGTATTAATCACTTTGTCTTTTATTTTTTTGGCACTGAGGGTTGAACCCAGGGTTGCTCTACCACTGAGCTACATCTTCAGCCCTTTTTATTTTTTATTTTGAGACAGGGTCTTGCTAAATTGCTTAGGCTGGCCTCAGATTTGAAATCCTCCTGTCAGGCTCTCGAGTAGCTGGAATTAAAGGTATATGCTACCATACCCAGCAAATATTAATTCATCTTACTAGAATATATACACTGCCAGAAATATGCATGATTGAATCACACAGTTACATGGTTGCAGGGTTTCTGCCAGAGACACTGGTAACAGGTCCCCACAAACTGACATTGTGCTAGCCCACTGCACTTTCTTTAGAAATAACATTTTCCACTTCATCCTTCCTCCCAGACAAAATCTAGAACCACATATTTGAAAAGCTGGAGAGACCTGGTATCATGTGACTCAGAGCCTCTCTTATCATCTGTGATGGACTCTACTGACACCCCAGGCAACCCAGTGCCTCTGCCAGGCGGCTCCGTCCTCCCTCTTAAGGTGGGGCTCTAGCTGCTGGAGAGCTCCTTGTCCTGGGCTGGCGGTTGCCTCCTCCACCTTCTGCTGGTGTATCCTCACACTGCCCTCAGCAGCCACACAGGGTGAGAGAGAAACTTCTCAAAGACTTAAAGGCATCAATCACCTCATGCACAGCCTTCTAAGAAGGTCCAGATTAAATATTCTGTTTTTATGGACAATATGAACCCTGGATTCTCTCTTGATCTGTAAGTAATGTTGCTACATACAAAAATGTTAACACCTACACACACACTCTCTCTCTTCATGTTTTCCCCTTAAAGAAACACTGAAGAACAACATCAGGCCTGTATTAAGGTTGAGAGGTGGAAGGTGGGGACAGATAGGGTGAGGGCTACAGGGCTGGCCATGAGCCCCCAAAGAGCAGAATACTGGCTTCAGACGACTCCACTCTCAGTGTTCCTTTCTCCAGACAGAATCTGGAAGGGCAAAGACTGGAACACTCGCAAGCGATTCTCTAAAAAGACGAGAGGAATCAAGGAGGCCCCCTTTCCACTGGCAGGCACAAAGGTACTGCCATTATCAAATGTATGGCTGGCTCTGAATAACTGACTGCCAGGAATTAGAACTATTTCAGCAAAGCAGAGAAATCAACAGAAAGTCTCCTTAATGCCATTGAGAGAATTTGGGGCTGTCTTTTCTCCTCGCCCCAAGTAGTCAAGGTTTAGTGGTGGCTGGTTTGAATCTACAAAGACCGCTGTCGCCTTGCTCCCCAACAAAGCTTGCCACATGTGAGAGAGCATGTTTCAGTTGAGGAATACACACACAAGACCTTTTCACTGCCATCCTGAGGTCTAAATGGTGCCCCAACACTAGAGTTAGACTTGCGTTGATCACTTCAGCCTGTGCAGTGGTAGGAAGAGCAAATCTTTGGGTGGAACTTCCTGATGAACTCTGAGTCCAGGACACAAGTGTGACAGCCTACCCTTAACCCAGACAGACTGTCCTGGGTTTTCTCTGAAAGATATCTGGATCTTCAACTAGGCTTGAGTCCCTTTTCTAAAGCCTGGTGACCAGCACACTAGAATTGGCATGGAACACGTTTTCCATTGTGACCCCCACACACCCACTGAAACATATTTCACAAAACAATTTACATCCTTTGCTAAATAAAAATTATGGGAGGCCATTATTTTCAACTAAGCTCCTACCCCAGGCCCCAACAGACCAAGTTAAAAGTCAAGATGGAGTTACTCATGCCAAAGTTCCATATCACCAAGCTGAAACTAAGCTGTTCATCTGACCTTCTGAAAAATCAGGGTTAGAGAGACGATGGCCATATTTTCCAAACTGACCAATTTAATGGACAGAATAATGAAGTTCCCTCTGCCTTAATCTTTTACACAAAAAAGGTAACCAAAAGTAACCTGATGTTAACGAATCAGTTGTTTCCCTACTGTTCTGACCCCGTCCACTTTCTGTTCATTTCTGCTTTCTTCAGTCCTTTTCTATCTATAAAATCAACCTCTGCTCTGCTCGTTACAACACTTGTTCTATTTTATAGACTGAAGTGTTACCTGGCTCTAGAACTGAAAATAGTGCCAATTATGATCTTTAACTGAATTATTGTAGCTCTGTCCTTTGACACCTTACTCCGGCATTTTTCTATTCTATTTCATTTTAAAATGCCCATCACTTAACTGTCCTCATAGCCACCTGAAGTTTTTTCTAAAGACTAGTGCTTCCTGGTCATTGTCTCCTGGGTATCATCTGCTCCTGGGTTCGGAGGAGTCTTAGCTAAGCAGCTGTCCCTGCGAATGGACAAATGGACGCATCTCAGCAAAAAGGTGACAGCTGAGCCAATCCTAGGAGGAGGCAAGGGTGCCAGCCGCGGGGTTATCTGGGTGTGGAGGGTCCAGGCTGAGGCCCGGCCAGGGGAAAGGCACAGACAGGGGTCAGGAGTGAGGGGAAGGGCTCAAGTTGGGGTCAGGGTAATTTGGGTTGAGGACCAGCCTAGGGCTTGACTTTTCATCTGAGGGAGGCCTGGAGCACTTGGAGTACAGGGTTTGACACAATAGGAACCACATTTTAATATGATTGTTCTGGGCTGCACAGAACCATTGCAAGAAGGTGAGAGTGGACACAGAGTCTCCTGTGTCCAGGTACGAGGGCCTGGGCAAGAGCTGCAGGGTGGTGGGAACCAGGATGCATGAAGCCAGCAACACAAGACTCCTTTAACCACCAGCCATGCCTCCCATCCACTAGAGGGAGCCCTGATCAGCAGCAACCTTCCAGAAGGTTAACATCACTTTCATGCCAAGACTCAAATGGCAGCTAGTCTGGACTGGGGCCAAAGGCTTGGGTGCAGTAGGAGCCTGTATTAAGCCTGCCAATTGAGATACCACCACCTCTTCCCCCCTGGCGTGGGGGCCTCCCCCTGCATGGGTCTGCAACACATCCCTTGGCTCAGTTCAAATATCTGTGCTCTTCCCAGGCTGAGCAAGGGACTAAACTGTAGTGTAATGGACTTCAGCCAGCACCCCGCACCCTTGCCGCCTGCTGTTGTGCTTATCCTGACCGAGCAAGATTAAAAGGTAAATAAGCATTTGGGCTGCCTAAGGTGCAGGCCCAGGACTGGCTCTGGAGATTCCCACTAAGCACTGGTCTGCTGGCTCTCAGCTCGGCCTCCTTGGAGCCAGCTCTATACAGTGGAGAGAAAGGTGATGTTGATGCCAAGCCAAGGGTAAGAAGTTCCTTGGTGAAAGGGAGGACATGGCGAGAGCAAGATGATCACTGAAATTGGGGCGCGGAAGCTCTAGGCTCCTGTGTGAGCTGGGGGCACAAAGAGAAGCCGTGCAGTTTGCCAGCAAAGGCTGCTCTTGAATTCTGAGGATGCCGCAGCACAGCCACGGTCACAGGAGCTGCCTGCCTGAATCCCACAAACAGCATCCTGCAGATGCAAAGGAAATGTGGGAGCGCCGCCCTCCAACAGTGCAAGAGAGATGTGTCCATGAAACCCAACTGTCAGTCACACAGGAAGCCAAGCGGTGTCCTTCAGGGGTGTGGTTCTGGTTCTAATTGGGATGAGCCAGTACACATTTTTGGAATAAGTGAGAGCTGGGCTGGGCCTAAACACAGAGATAACAATGCATCAGTGCTCTGGTACTTCCTGACTGTCAGAGAACCCCTGGGCAAGGAGGGGAAGTGGACAGAGGGTCCCGGGTGCTCCTCAACTGTCTGTATATATTAAGGGGTTGGGACAAGAAGTCATTTGAGGAAAGGGAATCGGCTGCAAAAACGTCTTTGTAACTACTGCCAGGTCTTGAGGGGTGAGTGGGGATTTCCTGAGCCAGGGAGTGGGGAGTGGAGGAGAAATGGGATAAGAGTCATGAGAGACAGGTGATGGGAAGATCCTGCAGAAGGAAATTGGCTCTGGCATGCCAGCAGTGTGAGAGAGCCAGGTTGCAACAGAGGCCTGGTAGATGGGAAGGAGAGGCCAGGCGAGAGGCTGCAAGACAACAGTTGGCCGGCGGTGACCTGGAAGTGCTAGACAGGGTCTCAGAACAGATAAGGCCCCTACCAACATCTGTTCCCCCCAGCTGGCTCCCTTCTCCTGGAAAGGACCACCTGCTTCCTAGCTGTGTCTGTCCTTAAGGAAGAAAGTCTGAGGCTCTGAGTCTGGAAGAACAATGACTATGGGAAACTGTAGCAAGAGAGAGGGTCAGAATGGGAAGCCAGCAAAGGAAACGTGGGAGGAAATCCAGGACCGCGCTCACAGAAGCAAGAAGACAGTTCCAAGATGGCAGAGAATGTGGAGAAGGTACAAGATATGAGAGTGGTGGTTGGGAATCGACGTTGGAGATAGCAACTGAGCAGAGCGGCAGGTGGAGCTGATGGTAATGGGGATTGGGATGACAGATGGTGAGGCTGCTGGGGGCAGGGGCAGCTGTGTTGGTGAGGTAGGACCTGGTCCTGAGCCTCAGGCAAAGGCATGTTCCCCATGAAGGCCTGGTCTGAGGACTCTCAGGAGGAGGAAGGGCCACGGCTCACTCCTGTCCCAGCCAACGCTTGGCTGCAGCCCAGGACCAGGTTTCTTTTGAAACCGGGCTAATACTCTTTCTGGGGCATAGACACTCAATTATAATCAGGGTGGAGTGGGAAAAGGCAAAGATAAGGAGGATATGAACTGCACACCTGGGGAATTTGTTCACATCAGTCAGGCCCCAAACTCCTGCAGAGCTAAATGAATGTACGGTGACTTCTTAACAGAGGGGAGACCAACTCCTTCATACTATTGCTTTCTCCTGGTTGGGGTCCCGTTCCCCAGCTGGAAGGAGTCCAGGCTCTGCCATGTGCTGCATGTTTAAATACACAGCTCATAATAGCATATCAACTGTAGGGGGCGACATGGCAAGTCTGTACTTAGTTAAATCAGCAAGTAACTCATACAAACAGTTTTGGAATATAATATTTATAGATGGGGAAGTGCCCTCTTCAGGAGAAAAAGATGTGAAATGGTGGGAAGGAAGCCTTAGGTGGGTGGCCCTGTTTGACCTTTGCCCTGTCCCCTTGCACCTCCCAAAAAACAAAATGTCACGATACACGGGGTCCCTTCTCACAGGTCCATACCAGCTTAAGCCCAGGATCGTCCCTAAGTTAGTAAAAATAAAACCATACAGCAGCAACTAGTTATTAAAGGAACTCAGACATTTAAGTGTTTTCTGTTTTGTTGGGAAAAGAAATAAAATGAGGGCAATGGGGAGGTAGGGGGAGAGATGAAGCAAAAGAGGGGAGGTGGAGGCCTCTGGTGGATTGGTGAACACTAGAGAGAAAATCGTAGAGGTCTCAGCTCCCGTTTCACCCTCCCCAGTCTTGGATGGCAGCATAGACCATACAGGAGGCACACACGTGCGCACACACACACACACAAACACACACACGCGCGCACAGGGAGGTGGCTCCCCGTGTGAGAGTCATGAAGATGGATTTGTTCTTTTTCAGCACAGCCTGCTGGTTCTCACAAGACTCATTAATCTTGGCACTGCTGTTCTGGGAGTTCACAGTTCTCAATAAGACATACTAAATAAGCCTTTTGCATTTTACTTTATCTTAATCACTGTCCAACAGGCACGACTTTCTATCACAGCATTTCTAGCACCCTTTATCCCCCTTTACCTCTGCCATTGCTCCTCCCCTGAGAATTATACTTTCTGGCTGCTCAATCAGGAAGAAACTGTTACATCACTATTTCTGTCTCTGACCCACATCTCCTTTTCCCCTACAGGAAAACTGATCAAGTTCTACGGAAAACATTCACTCCACGGAGGGGTAAGACCTTGCTTAGGACTTTTAAACATGAAGGGAAAAATGTACATAAAAGGATTGCATCAGTGAGAGAGAAGGGCTCAGCTACTGGAAAGATCACTTGTGCCTTGGACAAGATGTGAAGAGGAATGGCCCTCATCCCTCCCTCTAGGACACCTGACTCATGAAGCTGGAGGGCCTCCTCTGCACAATCCACCAGAAATCCGCACGGTGTGTGCACTGCCTCTTGCTACACATGGCTAAACAAAGGCAGCCTAATCTACCTTATCACCCTGGACGCTGCAATTGCTTGGGCAAGAAAATCAGCTTACCCACAGAATTCATGAGCAATGAATGACAACGGCCTTTTGTCTTCTGGGGTGGGGAGGGACTTGCCTAAATTGAACTCAGGTATCAACATTTTTATCCTTTAAAGTTATATGTAACCCCTCAGAATCTGGAATGAGAGCTCATATATGCACGCGTGCATGTACACACACACACACACACACACACACACACACACAGAAATGTTTCCAAGGAGTGAAAGATTGCAGCACTTCTCTCTGAAGGGTTGATTTCTTTGGGTACACTTTAGTTTCTTCAATATTCTTTACTGTAGTTATATCCATGTGCTTACATTGCATTTAACTGGAAAAATAATATTCTGTCTAAAATCCTGTTGGACATCCTTTCTTCTCTATTATGGGTTCCTTAAATTTTCTTTATACTGTCACCTTCAATGTATATCCTAGATTAGGTCTTGAATCTATGGGACCTCAGGGAACAAAGTTCCCATGCAGATTTGCTGGATATCTCAGAAACTTCAGTTGCTAAATGAGATGGCAAATTATTGATGTTGAAACAGAAGAATGACTTCCCTAAAACACTGAAGGAGGGCTCACCTTTAACAGGGGGTGGGGAGGTCTTAAACTAGATAATCCATGGTCTCTTTCACAGTAGTTAAATAACAGTAAATTAGCATTTGTATCTGTAACAAGATAATAAATTGTAGCCATGAGGCTGTGTGGATTCTTTGAACACTAAGATTATACTTTGATGTAGAGTAAACAGCTGTTTCAAGAGCCCCACAACAAGATGGTGTCCCACACAAGACACGTTCAGAGGAAATTCAACTGGTCTGCAATTTATTTCATAAGACAAGCTCTATGTGGGAAATATCCTCTGATTTCCTAATACTTTTTCTAAAAGACAGCAGTTTCTATACCCTCTTTCTATAATTTGCCAAGATAACTATGCTCAACTTAGAGAAAGAAATGTTAAAAATAAAAAATATGGAAAAACTAAAAACAGTAGCAACCTTGTTCACTTGCCTTCACAGGGAAATTACACTGAAAGGCACTTTCCACAAGGCCAAGAAATACCCAGAGACATTTAGGGGCTTACATGGTCTTTAAAGCTCTGCAATAACAGATACTCACCCAAAAACCCAGCACTGTGTTCCTACGCGTTTGCACTGTGTGTCGGTGAGGTACGCATAGTACTGTCTGAAAAGAACAAGACTGCAATTCAGTAAGAACTTCTGGAAGATCAACAAGTCAATATATGATTAAAGCACTTAGAGTGAATGTAAAAAATGTCCCACTTTGCTTCCTGCGCTCCACATGCCTGGTCTAGTCCTAGTCAAGGGGACAGAAAGCCAGTGCCTATTGAAACACTTTTCTAACAGATTGAGAGTTCAGGTTAGGCTGGAGGTGGGGTGGGGCACGGCTTACAGAACCGCCCTGTTAGCAAAGGGGTTTGAAAATAATGACTAGTACTGCTCTGGTGTGGCACTGATTATTCACTTTCTTTTTTTCAAGCCCCAGTGACACTAAGGTCTAAGAGCAAATCTGAGCAATTTTTTAGAGTGGCATCTTCATGAAAACCCTGCTAGCTGACATGACTTCCCTTTCACTAGGCAGGAGACTGCAAAGCAGGTTACATCCTGGAATGATAGGCTGCGAAGAATTACCTCACTGTGGGAGCCGTGATACAACCAATGAAGAGAATCCTGCACCAACTTAATGGGTGGCTGGCTTGGAAAACAAAGATGTGCTTCAAGAAGAAGGTGTTCAACTCAGTCAGCTGAAAAGAAAGAGGAGGGAGCAATCACCCTGGCACATCGCGCTAAGTCATAGGCATGTATTCCTTAAATAGACATCTGTGGCCGGGCGTGGTGGCGCATGCTTGTAATCCCAGTACTTTGGGAGGCGGAGACCGGAGGATCCGGGTTCGTGGCCAGCCTCAGCTCTCTCTCTCTCTCTCCCTGTCTCTCTCTCTCTCTCTCTACCTAGTGAGGCCCTCCGCAACTTCGTGAGACCCGGTTTCAAAATAAAGTATAAAAAATAGGGCCAGGGATATAGTGCGGAGGTAGAACGCCCCTGGGTTCAATCCCCAGTACCACAAAAAAAAAAAAAAATAGACGTCTGTGGCCAAAAAGAACTGCTTTGTTCAAAGCATTTTCAGTAAATATGGGGGTCTGCAGAGGTCAAACTAGTAACAGTCAGTACAACATGAACACTGACCAACTGGGTCTGGGGATGGGGCTGAGGCAGGGGAGAGCTGGAATGGTGGGTGGAGCACACAAGGGCTCAGGGCAACCACTATTTGTCATGTTTTCTACTATGCACATTTGTCACTTGGCTCGCATGTGATCTGCTGTGACGGTTGGGAGAGGAATGCTTTGAGCACCATGGAAACCATGAAACACTTGGTTCCACTGGTGGAAAACCTACACAGCCTTACAGAAGTCAGGCAGGCCAGGTCTACAGGAAGTCCACCTATGGATAAGCTTGCCCAAAGGAGCTTGAGTACATCGTTGAGATGACTACACACTGGAGCAGCACACGCCTGGGCTGGGGCAGAGCCTTGACCTCAGGCAGCTCTGAAAAGCAGGTGTGAAGGTTTGGTCTAAGTTTCACCTAGAGGCAGTGGCACTTTTCCCTGAAGTTAGCATCTGAGTGCCGCGTACCATGATGAGCTCTTGGCAGCAGCTCAGGAGACCATGGCCAAGATATGGCTGCCCTCTGTCCAGAGCCTGGTTCCAGATCTCAAACAATGAACAGAGACCACGGAAAGGTCACTGGGCTTTGAGGTCACATCACTGGGACTGGCAGGTGCTTTTCAGTTACATCAAACACGTGCTGTTTTCCCATAGCACTAACTTCAAGAATATAAAATAAAAAATAGCACAATAGTTAACACCACATCTGGGGAGCTGACCTGAGCATGGTGCTCACAGCAATGGGAAAGGTGTGCTCCATGGAATGCCACCAGGGGAGTCCATTTGAGAAGTACTGGACTATCTCTCTTTCACAGATCTAATCATTCCTCCTCCTAATTAAACAGAGCTTCTGGGACATTTGCCTGAATAAGGCAAAGCCTAATCCTGATTCATTCTACAGACCCATTTTTATAAACAGATGCATCCCTTGGTATCTGTGGGAGATTGGTTCTGGACACCCTCTAGATACCCAAATCTGCCAGTGCTCAAGTCCCTTATATAAAACAGTACAGTATTTACATAGAAGGTATGCTTATCCTCCCACATACTTTCAATCATGTCTAGATTACTTATAATAACTAATGCAAATGCCATGTAAATAGTTGTTGTGCCATGTTATTTAGGGAATAATGGACAAGAAAAAAGTCTGTACATGTTCAGCACAGACAATATTTTACAAACATTTTCAATCTGCAGTTGATTGAATCCACAGATGTGGAACTCGTAGGATTGGAGGGCTATTTTTACTGATTTCTCTAAAGCATGGTGATTATTTAATATTCACTACACTCCTGTATACATAAACCCCATTTATTGAAATGGACATTATTATTGTCTAGGTATGAATATAGTCTTAAAAAGAATAGAGTCTTAAAGGTGACTAATCTGCTGATAGCTTCTTTTTTTTGGTTGGGAATATTTAGTGCTTGTGTGTCCAAAATATAATTTCTGTTGATTCTGAAAGATTTTTTTTTTCTTTGCGGTACCGGGGATTGAACCCAGGGGCGTTTTACCTCCGCGCTACACCCCCGGCCCTATTTTTTTTTACTTTATTTTGAAACTGGGTCTCACGAGGTTGCGGAGAGCCTCACTATGTAGAGAGAGAGAGAGAAAGAGCTGAGGCTGGCCACGAACCTGGATCCTCTGGTCTCCGCCTCCCAGAGTACTGGGATTACAAGCGTGCGCCACCACACCCGGCGATTCTGAAAGATTTTTCAGGCAAAAACTGATTTCTCTTGCTAAGTCTCCAAAAGTTGAGAAACCAACTAGGGACAGGAAACTCAATAAAAAAAGTCTGTCTCTAGAAATGAGAGCTGTCTGAGAAGCCTTTGCCAAGATTTGCGGCTATCTGGATTACTTCCATTATGTAATTTGGAACCACATTGTCTCTCCACTGGGGACAACACCCCGGAGGACTCACATCACCAAAAGGCCCATTCCCACAGGTAGCACGGAGCTGATTTGGCACGTTACCCAAAGTGGTAACAGCTGATGTACAAGTTTGAACATTAAACGCTGAATTAGGAATGTAAGAAAAGCCCTCTGATTTGTCCCTTTGGTCTTGAAAATGACCATATTCTAAAAAGCAATCCATCAAGTGATGGATGCTAAAAATGACTCTTTTCAGAAAATTGAATCTGTTCCTAATCTGTAATTCAAAGACCCATATTTTAAAATGTCTTCACGACAAAGCAAGACCTTAGGCGTAATAACATCACTCTGCTTAATTATTCTATATGCCAGCTGCAGAATATCTTATCTTCTAAATGATCTAGCTGGTATGCAATGTAAACTAACATTAATTCTAAATTCCTGAGTGGTTTATGTTTTTGTTTGTTCCCTCATAATTATAGGTATCTGAAAAAATACCTGCCAGATGATCATGAAAAGGTAGACTCCAGCCACTCTCTGAAAAGAAGATTTGGGGTCAAACCATCTAACGTAGGTCCAGCTAGCAGGGGTAAACTGAAGCACAGCTCGCTTGATCTTCCCAGTGGTGGTATGAATGTCCCTGGAAGAAGAAAATATCTCCAGTGAAAATCCAAAGACAAAAGATAGGGGATGGGGCAGGGTGGGGATAAACAGAAAACAAGAAAAAATAAATCTGTGCACTGATGATTTTATAGCAAATGCTCAGAACTGAAAGAATCCTTTCTCAAACGAGGACTCTCTATTTGCAGGTGAGGCAGGTGACAGAAGCACACTGGATGGGGAATCTCAATGTGCCTGTCATCATGGGCAGGGGTCAGGGAGCTGTTGAGCAAGAGTGAATTGGTGACAAAAGAAGTTGGAGGGTCATCAAACACAACCTGGAATCAGTCCAGGAAGAACTTGGGTGCCAGCAGGACACTAATCTGTCCAGTGTGTCTCCCAAGGGGATGTTTTGGTAAAATGACACATGCTCCATATTCTCGAGCTCACTCAAGTCATATCTTTACACTATTTCTTTCTCAGCAATGTGAAAAGTTTGGGTTGAGGAATAGTTGATTTAACTTTCCTTAGTTTTAACTAGAAATCACTCAATTAAAAGTTTCACATACCCATGATAGAAACTTTCCCAAGTTTACAAATGAGCACATTTAGGCTCGGAGGGAGAAGCTGGCTGATGCAGACTGACCTTCTAAGCATCAGGGGTGGGTGTAGATTCCAGCCCTCTCATACTATTTCAGGAGAGCCCCAAATCCAAGGTAAATATCATCCAATAGCTGGCAGAGTCTTTACTTCAACAAATATTTATCAAGGACCTTTATGTCTCAAATATGGTGCTAAGTGTAGAAGGTACAAGTACCAAGTCAGGCCTTTCCTTCTGGAGGGGGAGGGGGGCATGGAGGTGGAGGAAACCAGTTCTGTTCCTTCACCCACCCACCTGTCCATCAACAAGGACACATTAAGAAAATATCATGGCAAGAAGCCCTGTGGTACAACTGTAACACAAACAGACTACTCCAAAATTAACAAGAACTATGAAGGACTTATATTCAAAAAAATGGCAAAAGTGCACGGACCTACCAAAATAGAGGTATAGCACGATCAAGAAACAGAATCCTTAATACAGTGAAGAGGTTACTTCAATTCAAACTAATCTATATTCATTTATATATTTAATGTGACTTAAAAATAAGATTTTTTAAATGTAGTAGTTGGGCTTATATTTTGGTATCTTGGCAAAATGATACTGAAGTTGAATTTGAAGTGTAAATGTATAAAAATAGGAAAGCGCTGTGGAAGGAATCTGCCTGATGCAAATTGAGACTCCCCTACTTGTTAGTTGTATGTCCGTGGGCAAATCACTAAATATGAGCCTTGGCATCATCATCCCTACAATCAAGAGAACAACACCATCCCTAGGATGACCACAATCATCCCTAAGATGAAGAGAATAACAGTGATCCCAACAAGGAGAATAACAATAATCCCTCAGGATTGGTAAGGCTCAAGTGAGATAGGGCTTGCTTGTAGCAGTATCTAGCCAGCTACTACACTTGCTATATTATGTTCTGCCTTTAAGTCTCAAAATGCCCCTTTTTTTTGGTACTGGGGATTGAACTCAGGGTTTTCTGCCTCCGAGCTACACGCCCAGCCCTATTTTTATTTTTTTATTTTAAAACAAGGTCTCACTAGTTGCTGAGAGCCTCACTAAGTTGCTGAGGCTGGTGTCAAACCTGTGATCCTCCTATCTCAGCCTTCCAAGTACTGGGATTTACAGGTATGTACCACCATGCCTGGCTCTTAAAATATGGCCAAAGAAAGGATTGTTAATAAGGGGCTAGGGAAAATTGGTTAGTCAATGGCAAAAAACATCATGAAATCTCCTCCTTATATCACATACCAACATACATTAGGGATAGATTAAGTAAATTACTTATAAAAAGATTCAACTATTAAAAAACTAAAAGAAAATACGGGTTAACATTACCTCAACAAAAAGATGAAAGGTTTTTTTGATGTTTAAATAAAAACCCACGATAAACTAAATTATAAAGGGGCTAAAAAAATGGAAAATAAAGTTACATTTATGACAAAGTATTAATATCCTTCAACTATAAAAGAGAAAAAATTTAAAAAGGACAGACTAGAAATCCATTATCATATTTTTATGTGAGATAAAACTGACAAAGGTTTAAAAATAAAATTCAAGGAAACAGTAAATGGACACACACATACACACACAGTATCAACTGGTGTACTCATAAGAATTTATTTACAAAAAAAATCAGAGATGCACATAAAAATCTATGTCCATGAATGTTCAGTAAAAACCTTGAAAAAACTAAGTGACCGTAAAAGGGAACTGATTATATACTTTATGGCTTATCTATATGTTGGGATATGAAGCCCTTTAAAATCATGTTTTAGCCGGGCATGGTGGCCCATGTTTGTAATCCTAGTACTTGGGAGGCGGAGACAGGAGGATTCGGGTTCGCCGCCAAACTTACTTAGTGAGGCCCTCCGCAGCTTAGTAAGACCCTGTTTCAAAATAAAGAATAAAAAATAGAGTTGGGAGTGGAGCTCGGAGGTAGAGTACCCCTGAGTTCAATCCCCAGGGTTCAATCTCCAGTATCGTAAAAACAAACAAACAGGGGTGGGAGTGTGCATGCAGGCTGAGGCAGCAGGGATGGAAAGGAAGGGATGGAGTTGAAACGTTTTGAATCAAGAGGGTGTTAGGACCCTCTAAACACACAAGGTGAAAAAGAGAAAAATGACTTAGCATTTTCTGGACAAATGCTTGAAACTGGGTTTAGAATCATTTGTGAATTTCAATTGCTAATGTGGAATTTCTTCATCCATAAAGGATGGCACTAAACATGACTCCTAACAAAACACTTAGACATAAATTATGTAACACTGTGACTAATGTCGAAAAAGAAGGACTCACTTGAAGCTCGCCCAGTGGTAAGTCCTCATCTCTAAAAACCGGCAAACAACCATGCCCAGCCAGATGCCGCCGCCATTGCACAACAGGATGTCCAGAATGACTTGGTCCCACCAGCACTCGGCAAAATTGGGCAGAAGATGCATGAAGAACAGCTGAGGAACACAAGAGGATGGTTGGGAAAAAACAAAACTAGGGTGCCATGCCGAAAGATACATATCCTGTAAATAACACATTGTTCAAAAGAAGTTGTTTTATTCTTTTCTAATGTACAAAAACCAGTAACAAAGTCTATAACCTGGTTCTTGTTTTTATATTGCAGATGGTTTGCAAACAGCATTTATCTAAATAGCTCTCCTTTTTTTAGGACTAGGCTTTAAAGGCATGATGATGCTTTAAAAATATATTACCAGTGAATGACCTTGCCTAAGACAACATAAAGATCTGGGAGCGGGAAAAGAGAAAAGTTTTCATCTTGACAACAAAGTACTGGGATAATCCTCAAAGTTAGCAGCTCAAGAACTCAAACTGTGCATTTCCGAAATTCCGCAGATATGTAAGTGAATCAGTGAGTAAACTGTAAAAGCTGAAAGGTTAGATCTTGATGATGTGACACTGACCAGGACATCTTAAACTAACCAATTCACAAGGATGACAGTCTTTCATGAGGCACCCAAGATGTGCACAGCTGCTGACCTAAAGGGGAGGAGTCAGATGTGTGTCCAGATACAGAACCACAGACGGAGACTGAGGCAAGTGTTATAATGGTGACATAAATGGAGTGTCGTGGGGACAAAGATTCATTCTGATTGAGAGTAACTGGAGAAGGATTCTGAAAGAAAGACATTGGAGTGGGAACACTAAGGACAGGAATGACTGATTTCAAGAGGTGGAGATGGAGACGAGGACACAGCAGATGGGAAAAGTAAGATCAGGGTGGAACAGGAAGTCTCTTTTAGAAGCTTTGTCTAAAACAAAGGATGTACCAGCCATGTCCAGAGCAGCACACCCTGCTGTGCGAAGGCCCAACTTAAGAAGGTGAAATGGCAAAGACCGTGCAAGGACTTCTCTGAAAAGACACAACCTTGTCAACACATACCTATGAAGTAATATAAGAAATATTGCAAAGCTAAAACAGTACCCATGGAAGCATTTTGTAAGCTATAAACAATATACACATGGGAAACTCTTCTTCTTGACGTGCCCACTGCCAAGAGGCTACAGGACAGACACTGCATGTGATGGCTTGTGGCTGCATTCTTCCCTGGTGGCCTGACAGTACCCCTAAAGTACATCCCCATGTTCTGAGCCACAAGGTGGAGCCGGAACTCTGGATCTTGGACAAGAAGAGACAAACTGCAGCAGAAGCCAGGGACAAGTTTGCTGAAGCAAAACCATGCAGGGTATGGTGATGGAGGACACGCCTAGGAGCGTTCTGGAAAGTACCAGATTCTAGGCAAGATGAGCCCGAGAGACTGAGTCTGGGGAGCTGGGACCACCTTTGTTCATTCACAATGGAACTGTGGAGCATTTGCCATGTGTAAGGCAGATTACTTGGGGCTGGGAACATGCAGACATGAGCCCTGTCCTATCGCATGTCAAAGCATGATGGGCATTTCAAGAGAGAAAGGTCCTTGTTCTTTCCAGGGTGGAAGATGGAGTACAGCTAGTGGAGGGGTGAAGAAAGCTTTCCTCCAGGGGCTGAGTCCTGGTGACAGCTGGCTAGAAGGTGAGGGGTAGGGAAGAGAGGGAAGTGCTGGGTGGAGGGCTCTCAGAAGGGAAGAAGCCGGGCGTGGTGGCGCCCCGCTTGTAATCCCAGTACTTTGGGAGGCGGAGACCGGAGGGTCTGGGTTCGCGGCCAGCCTCAGCGCGCTCTCTCTCTCCCTCTCTCTCTCCCTCTCTCTCTCTACCTAGTGAGGCCCTCTGCAACTTTGTGAGACCCGGTTTCAAAATAAAGTATAAAAAAATTGGGCCGGGGGTGTAGCGCGGAGGTAGAACGCCCCTGGGTTCAATCCCCGGTACTGCAGAAAAAAAAAAAAAAAGAAGGGAAGAACATGAAGTTTTTCAAATGGGAAAGCAATGGTGGCTAGAGCACAGAGGCTGGGGGAAAGAGGCTCAGGGAGGCTGGGGGGGAGGCAGTGGCTAATTCCCCTTGGGCCTCACACTAAAGTTTTTAGGAGGAGAGGGTCTTGATGTGGTGGAGGGCTGAAAAGGACCACTTTGGCAATGGATAACATGAAGACAAGCACTTCAGACAAGAGATGGTGGATCAGACACAAGTGGGAGCAGAGGATGGACTTTAGAAATGTTTAAAAGAGTCACAGGACCTAGGCACCATGAACACTGGATAACAGGGAAAGGAAGGGACAGCAGAATGTCCAGGTTACAGAGCAAGTGAGTGGAAGGAAGGTTAATGCTTGGATTCTGAGGTAGATGTGGTATGAGGACAGGAAGGTGGCTGCAGAATGCAATCCTGGCTCACCTAAGGAAGCAAGGCTCTGAGCTCTGGTTCCCTCATTTGCACAATGGGAGGAGATACCCCTGCCTTTCCTTATTTATTGTGAGGATTCATGATGACAAAGGCGTTGGGCACTGTTATGGAAGAGTGGAACTCCTACACTGAGAATTCCTACACTGAAGCCCAAAATTCCAGTTCCTTAGAAGGTGAACTTATTTGGAAATGGAGCTGCTGTTACTATTTAATTATTTAAGATGAGGTCATACTACAATGGAGTGAGACCCTACTTCATTATGATTGGTGTCCTTATAAAAGAACCCCAGGAAGGCTCAGACACATACATAGGGAGAATGCCACAAGTTCATGAATGCAGAGATGGGGGGCGCATCTACAAGTCAAGGAACCCCAAAGATTGCCAGCAAACCACAAGAAGGCAGGACAGAGGCCTGGAAAGATTCTCCAAAAACAGTCCTCAGAAGGAACCAACCCTGGGGCCACCTTGATCTCAGATTTCCAAGCTGAGTTCCAAACACTTCCAAAAAAGGTTGCAAAACTTTTAGAGGTACATTAATAGAAGCTATATCTAACTGGCACACTTCCCTAAGTTAGGATCAGGACAGTGATTGACATTGAGAAACATATTAAGTATGTGGCCATATTTTGTTCTCTGGGAATGATTAATAATAATATAAAATTGAATAATGAGTTAGTTCTCCAAATTTATTTTGCTAGTACTTTTCCAAGAGTAGCTCACTTTCATTAATTAAATGACACAAACTTTTAGTCACTAAGATACTGGAGTTCTCTTGGGAATCCATTTTTCAGCTACAAAATACCTTTGGCTGCCCTTGCAATTCTGGAACATCTATTTCTCTCAGACTGGAAACCAGTAAGTGGGAAAACCCAACTATTTACTTCTACGCAGATCTCCTCATTACCATTTTTTGTCTCACTTGGGATTTCAACTTCATTCTGCAACTTGATTTCATTTGTTTCTCTTTAAGACTTGTGGGATAAAAACACACTTCATTAATCAAACAAGTTTTTGCTCTTTTAGACAAAGGTCTAAAATAGTCTCATGGGATGGTATAAATACAGTTTTGTACTACAGGGGCTGGAAAATGGATTGACTGTTACTCAGCAACTTTCTTCTTCCTATCCATAAATGGTGCACACTGCTTAGCCCTGGGAACCCCCCTCCCTGCTTCTTACCTCAGTCAGCTCCCAGGTAATACTGATTGTCCAGCAGAGTCCATAACTACGGATTAACAAGGCCTTCATGGCCCAGCCCCAGAAATGCCCAAATGCAAATATATCAAAGTGGCTGACGATCCTCTCCCAGGTGATCACGTGGCAGTTCACGGCATACTCCTGTTGAACATGAAGAGGGAACCCGTGAATGGAACGCTCGACACCCACTTGCTTTCAGGATTCAGACAGTGAACGAGAAGAACTGCTATGACCTCGACGACTAATACACATGCTGCTCAATTAAAAAAAAAAGCTCAATAATAAGTTTTGGGAGTAAATGGACAAGTACTAGAGTTTATAAGTGAGAAAACTGCTTTGCTCTGAATTGAAAACAGTCAAAATAGGAAGCAAAATAATTTTACAAAGGCTCACCTTAAAGAAATAGCATCACGCAGACCATGTTATCTGACCACAGAGCAACTAAGTCAAGGCCAGTAACAGAAACATGAGTTTAATATCCCACTAGACTTGGACACATAAAAACACATTTCTAAAAATTATGGATTAAAGAAGAAATCATAACAGAAATTTTTTTAAATTTGAATAATAAAATAACCACATATCAAAACTGAGGGGATGCAGTTAAGTGGAACTTTCAGGAAAGTGTAAAACCTTAAATGCTCACCCTGGAAAAGAAGAGCTAAATCACTCAGCTTTGGAGATGAGAAGAAAGCAGAATACCCCCCACCCCAAAAATATCAGCTACCTCATAATTTAAATACTAAAAAATTCTAAAACTTAAAAAATTTTTGGTCCCATTTTAGTATATTTTTTGTTTGAATATAGTATATATTTCTAGGCTTAAATATTATGTTTAAGTATTATGAAAGTAGTATCATATATGACTATAGGACAATATAACATTTCTTGGAAATCTCTACATTTCATATCCTTTCTTTCCCAAATTTTTAATCTAATAGGCAATAGTAAGAGCTGAAAGATATTCACCTATTATCAGTCAACTGGAAAAATTCCAATTAACATTTTCTAATTCCAATGACACTTTCTAAGAAATCAAAGGAATAGTTAGGTGCTTTTTTGCTGTTCCTGAAACCCACCACATGGGGTTTCCTCTCAGATAAAGTGCATTGCTCTTTGCAAAGCTGCAAGGACACTGCCATGGGCTGGATCTGGACAATCCCCTAAAGGCTCTTGTTGAAGGCTTGGTCCCCAAGGTGGCACTGTTCAGAGGTGGGGCTCTTGGGAAGTGATTGGATCATGAAGACTCAGTTCTCATCAATGGACTAATCCATTGATAGATTCATAATTTGATGGCATTATTGGGAGGTGGCAGAAACTGTAGGAGGTGGGTCTACTTGGAGAAAGTCGGTCATGGGGTGTGTCATGGAAGAATGACCCCTTCTTTTCTCTCTGCTTCCTGGCTGCCAGTGTGAACAGCTTTCCTCTGCCACACCCTTCCACCATGACGCTTCTGCCTAAAAGCAATGGAGAAAGCCCACCATGCACCATGCACCATTCTTTATGTTGTTTTTTTATTCCAGATATTTTGTCACCAATATAAGACTAACCCTTTTCTTAATCTATTTTTTGATAAGCAGTGAGACGTAATACAATGTGTAAGTAGACAATCTGGAGAAAGAAGGATACAATTCAAAAGGGATACGTGAAGATATGGCTTAAAAACTCAAACTTCCCTGCACTGGGATGAATCTCTCCCTCCATGCTGGAAGAGCAGGTCTTTGTGATAGGTAACTCCAGGCTGACACAGAAACACACTGGGACATATTAGGATATGGGGAGTGACAAGGTCCCACCAGCCCCACATTCCTCAACCTCTGCCCTCTACTTACTCTGGAACAGGCTGCTTAGGGCAAGGTAAGGAAGGTGGGTGTTTTCAGAAAGTTACTCTTAAAGAGGTCACAGGTTGAAGATGGTTTGGGAGGCTTCAATTATAGGAGGGCATTTTTAAAATCACAAAGAGCCAAGTGCATATATTAGAATTAAAATGACTAATGAGCAGTGCGCCAATTAATCACTTTCAGAAGACCCCAAGGTCCTGGTCCTAGGAAGGCCCCAGGGCACTACAGTTTATAGTCATCCGTTGGTATGGCCATAAACTATAGTCATACAGTGGGTAGGGGAAGTTGGTTCCAGGAGACCCTGAGGATACTACAATCCAAGGATGCTCCCTCATATAAAATGGTGTAGTATTTGCATATAACCTACACATATCGTCCCATATTCTTAAAATTATCTGCAGATCACTTAGTCACTTATAATATCTAATATAAATACTTTGTACAAGTTATTATACTATATTGTTAGAGATTAATGACAAGAAAAAAGCTATTTTTCCCCCTGAATATTTTTGATCTGCAGTTGGTTAAATCCATGGATGCTAAACCCATGGATACCAAGGCTAGCTGTAGTGTAGCCAGGAGCCGCACACCTGCAAGAGCCTGAAAATCAGGACAAACAGGCTCTGAGGGCAACCCAGAACTGGGGCCTGGAAAGGGGTCCACTGTGCAGGTGTGTGCCTAAGTAAATAAGTGAAGACAAATTCTGCGACCTCTCGACCGTCCCAGGGTTGATCTTGGTGGCTTTACCCCCTCTCCCTTGCCTGCTCAACCTGTAACCAAATACCAAGTCATATTCATTTTACCTCCTTAACTTTTTCTTTTCTCCATTTCACTGCCACTATTATTTCTTGCTTAGATTTTTGCAATAGCTTTCTAAAATTGTGAAATGTTTCTGGTACATAAAAAAAGCATAGGTGATGCTTATCGTAAGTACCTAGGCACCCACAGACGCGTGAGACTACAAAGATGTTGAATTGGTTGCCCTGAACCTACTTTTTCTTCCTATAGTCTGTTCTTTATGAACAAAATGACCTTGACATTCATACATCAGATCATTGTGTATGTGGGTGTGGACATATGTGCGTGTGCATGTACACATGTGTGCATGTGTGTGGGGGTGTTGGGGTGAGCAGGTGGTTGGGTGGTGTATCCTTCCCAGTGTAGAAGGCTCTGCACTACTGCACACTGCAGGATTCCTGCCCTATTCACTCCCCTTTGGAGGAAGTGGTGACTTTGGAAGAAGAAAGGACTCCAGCCCCCTTTGGATCCTCTGGAAATTACTTGCCTACAAACAGCACATGTTTTTGTCTGCTCCCCAACCATGCAGAGATTTTGTGGAACCGACCCTGCCTTGTAGAAGTTTGCAGTTATTCAATGGGCCAGGGGAGGACAGGCCTGCTTAGTCTGGGGCTAGGAGTATTAGCAAGCCCACATAGCTCGAGTCTAAAGCTATTTGAGTTCCACTGAGCTTTTATAGGAAGAAATCAGCTGATATTCTGAACTCTTTCTTCTGTTTCCAAATTCAAATCCAGATCAGTGTATTGATTGACCCCCTAGATCAAAACCACAGATCATGGCCTTCTATTACATCTAGAATAACTTTCAAACTCATCATTGCAGCCAGCCTGGCCCTGGCAGCCTCCCAGCCTTGGGCACAGCTCTCCGTTCCTGCATTCCCACACTCCTCAGCCTCTGACTCACCCTGCTCCCTAGCCAGGGCCTCCACATGGGCTGTCCTGCCTGAGTAATGGCCCATGTCTGGTTAGCTCCCACTCCCCCACCCCCCATAGTTGCCAGCTTGAACATCAATGCTTGGCAGAAGCTTCCCTGACATCCCTGGTAAGATTACGTCCCTGTTCTGAGTTCTAACAGCACCATTCCTTTTCCTTTATAGCGCTGCAATCTGATGGGAGGATCATGGTTCCTTGATTCTAGGTCATGCTTGTTCCATGCTGTATTATTTGGAGAATCAGGATCCATATTTCAATATATTGTGACTTTTGATTCTTTAAATATACGGTTTCTGTATTCCCTTCCCCAGAGCCCTTCCTATAATTGATGGCACATTTTAAAATTGATGCTGAACAACCTCTTGAACCCAGGATTGATCTTAACATTATAAAGACAGACCAGAAGACATCCTGTGCCTCCTGGTGTGATACACAGCAAGACCTCATATGCAGTCCACCATAAGAACTGGCTTGGAATCTGGAACCCCGTCCAGCCTCTACACCCAATTGCCAGTGCACTGGAAATGCAGGGAGATGCACTTGATGATACCCTGCAAATGCAGGCTGTGAAATCCAGAAGCGAGAAACTCTATGGGATAAATATGATTTCTTAAAAAATGAGCTTTAAGGAAAAAGAAAATGTGGGGGGGGGACTACTGATCAAAAAAGATTTAAGAGACCTGCCAAATGTAATGTGTGGGCCTTGTCAGGGTCTTTGAACAAGTCAGTTGTTAAAAAAACATTTATCAGGCAACTGGGGAAATGTGAACACTGACTGCATATGTTGACTGTGAAGTGCTTACGTTACAAAAAAAAGGAGTCCATATACTTTCAATTTAATATCTAAGAACTATTGCAAAATAATCCAGGATGGGGTGGGGTGGGTAAAACAAGATCTAGCATGTGGTGATAACTGTTGAAGCTGGTGACAGGTACATGTAGACTGAATTCTTTCTACTCTTGCATATTTAAAATATGTTCCATAATAAAATTTATTAAGCATTGAAATTGTCTTAGGGTTCAATAGCTAACAGTTATTCCTTTAAAATTGCCTACTTGTAGGCCCTAACCTCCAACAGGGCAGGGAGCATGTCCACCTGTTCCTCCACTGTGGCTAGCATGGTGTCAGCAAGTTAAGAAAAAGCTCAGTTGAGGTTTACTAAACAAGACAGCTGCTGCAGGCAGACCAATCTACATATGAGTTGTGCTCTCAATGCTTGTCTAAAGCTTAGAATACTTTTCTTTTAAAAAACAAAATCGACATTTTATTTTATTTTACTTTGATGCTGGGGATTGAACCCAGGGGGCATGTGCATGCTGAGCATTCACTCTCCCAGTAAGAATAAATATTTTAAAAGCATCAAACTGTCCAATTAGATGAGAAACTACCTCTCATAGGATTTCAATGATCCTCAGCCCCATTTATAATAGAAATCCTGAAGGAAAAAGGAAGTCTCAATTTCAATGGGCCAAAGTCTATCAAGGTCAGGAATTGTGTCAGGGTGAAGGAATGGGCAGAAGAGACGACCCCAGGGACCAGTGAATCATACACCTTCTGTCTTGCATAACGGAACCTCTTTCCACAAATCTAACAAAATGGAAGGTTTTTCTCTCTATTGCCACCAATGAACAGGGCCTTAAAATTGTGAAAGACTACTTTAAAGAAATAGAAAGTGATAAGGGGTGGAGAAGGTAAGGCCATTTCAGTAGCAGCCAGAACTCCAGGAAGCTGCAAACAGCCTCATGCTTTGCTTGGCTTGTCAAGAAAAAATGAGTCAATATGGGAAGACTAGATCTTAAGAGTCAGTTGCATTACTGTGAGTTGGTTGGAGCTGTAACTGTGACATTCAGACGTCCCTGTGATGTCAGATTCCTAAGGAAGCTGGATGTCAAGAGCATTACTGGAGCGGGGCGTGGTGGCGCACGCTTGTAATCCCAGTACTTGGGAGGCTGAGACTGGAGGATCCGGGTTTGCGGTCAGCCTCAGCTACTTAGTGAGGCCCTCCGCAACTTAGACCCTGTTTCAAAATAAAGAATAAAAATAGGGCTGGGGGTGTAGCTCAAAGGTAGAATGCCCCTGGGTTCAACCCCCAGTACCGCAAGAAAAAAAGAGCGTTACTGGTTTCAACTTCCTCATACCGGCTGTGAGCACCAGATCAACAGAGACACCAGCACTACCACCTGCAAGTCAACTGCTTTGTAATGTGACCACTTCTGCTCAAAAGCTTTAAAAAGTTGTTTGAGAAAATACTGTATCTGGGAAGTCATTCTCCCAATTTCTATTTCCTCAGGCCCCTGTGAGTATAAAAAGGTCTTATTATTATAACTATATACTTGAAGCACAGTGGAAATGAAAAGTATGGGGTTGGAAGCCAGACAGTACTACCTGCTGTGCTTAGAGTGAGGTCCTTGGATTTTTAAGCTTCTGTTTCCTCCTCTGTAAAGTGGTCATATGATCACCTAGCATGCTTATATAGAGTATATATAAAGTGCTAAGTACACTACTTGGCAGAATAAACAACTCATAACCAGTAACTGGTATTATCCTTCCTAAAACCATCACTTTCTTGGGAGGCTGAGACAGGAGGATTGCAGGTTCACAGTCAGCCTCAGCAACAGTGAGGCCCTCTGCAACTTAGTGAGACCCTGTTTCAAAAGAAAAAAAAAATAGGGCTGGAGGCAGAATTCCCCTGGGTTCAATCCTCATTACCACACATGCACAAAATAAGTGAATAAAAATAAAACCATCACTTTCATTATTGTTATAGTTTGGATCCTGAAAGCCCTGTATTAAAGGCTTGGCCCCTAGCTTGGTCCTACTGGAAGGTGGTGGGACCTTTAAGAGGTGGGGACTAGTGGGAGGTTTTAGGTCACTGGGGACTTGCCCTCAAAGGGGATTGTGGGATTCCAGTCTCTTCCTCTTTCTCCTCGCTTCCCAGTTGCCATGAGGTGAGCAGCCTCCTTTGCCACATGCTCCCACCACAATGTGCTGCCTCGCCACAGGCCCAGAGCAACAGGGCCAACTGACCATGGACTGAAACCTCCAAAACCATGAGCCAAAATAAATTTTCCCCTTTTTATTTTTTGCAGTACTGGGGATTGAACCAAGGGGCATTCTACCTCTGAGCTACACCCCCAGCCCTATTTTTTATTCTTTATTTTGAAACAGGGTCTAAGTTGCAGAGGGCCTCATTAAGTAGCTGATGCTGGCTGTGAACCTGTGATCCTCCTGTCTCAGCCTCCCAAGTACTGGGATTAGAAGCGTGCGCCACCATGCCCAGCTAATTTTCCCTTTATCTCAGATACTTTGCTTCCGTTATGGAAGGCTGATTAACACAATCATCATTGTTACAAGCTAAGTCACCTTTTGCCATTTTCTTCCTCAGAGTGAGAAATCCCCAGACAGACCTTTCTTCCTGAGACTTATGTCTGCATTTTTATTTTTGTTTCAATTGTGTTCACTAAGAAAGTTAAACATGAAAAGTTTGGAAACACCATTTCAAGAAGTGTTTGAGCAGTGTCAAATATGGTGGGATGATTACGTCTTTAGACCTTTTAAGTCCCTCATATTATTTCTTATTTGTCAAAGCAAATATGTCTACGACCAAATGCCTGTTTTCTTTCTCCTGAGCATCACCAGGTTTTTCTTCAAACTGTACCAAATGTCAGGCATCTAAAAGGAAAAAAAAATTGAAAGGAAGATTACAGTATAAAATAGTGGGATATTGACTTTGGCCTCTGTCCCTGGTCCCGGCCCAGAGCTCCTTTTAAAACCCCTGTAATTTCCTGAGCAAGAGGGGTGCTGGCTGTACATTTTGCTTGGTCTTTGACCCTAGTTCCTGATGCAGAGCTCCGAATCCACTGGAATTTCCTGGGTGATAGGAATATCTATTGTTCAAATGAGGCAACCTTTGATGGGCTCCTGGTTGGGGGCTGAACACCAGAAAGACCAAGCCATAATCAGAGAATTAAAACTTTCGATCCTAGCCGGGCGTGGTGGCGCACGCTTGTAATCCCAATACTTTGGGAGGCGGAGACCGGAGGATCCGGGTTCGCAGCCAGCCTCAGCTCTCTCTCTCTCTTTCTCCCTGTCTCTCTCTCTCTCTCTCTCTCTCTACTTAGTGAGGCCCTCCGCAACTTTGTGAGACCCGGTTTCAAAATAAAGTATAAAAAAATAGGGCCAGGGGTGTAGCTTGGAGGTAGAACGCCCCTGGGTTCAATCCCCGGTACCGCAAAAAAACAAAACAAAACAAAACAAAACAAAAAAAACTTTCGATCCTGCCCCTCATCCTCTGGGGAGGAGGAGAGAGGAGCTGGCAATGTTGATAATCGATCATGTCTATGTGATGAAGCCTCCATGAAAGTCCCTGAACAGGGGGGTTGAGAGAACTTTCTAGAGGGTGAACACACCCACCTGCTGGGAGTGGCACACTCCAACTCCATGGGGACAGCAGCTCCTGCATTTGGGACCCTTCCCGGCTACGTCCTGTGTACCACTTCATCTGGCTGTTCATCTGTATCCTCTATCACATCCTTTACAATAAACTGGTAAACACAGCACTTCCCTGAGTTTCGTGATCCACCGTAACAAATGAATATTGTGGGAACCTCCTATTTGTGGCTGTCAGGTTAGAAGCACAGGTGACAATCCCAGCTTCTGATTCACATCCGAAATGCGGGCTGTCCTGTGGGACAGAGCCCTTAACTTTTGGGATCCGATTAACGCTAGGTAGTGGCAGGATGGAATTAAACAGTAGGTCACCCAGCTGGTGTTGGTAGAGCTGGAGAATTGATTGGTGTGGGAAAACCCCACATGTCTGGTCAGAGAAGTATTCACTTTGAGTGTAGAGAAAAAAAAAAAACAGTTGATTTTCCCAACATCCTTTTCCAGTAAAAGCCAAAATACAGAGCAGTCTTAGCTACGAATCCAAGTTTGTGTGTGTGTGAGGGGGTAGTAAAAATAACAAATGACAAGGCCTGAGTCATTACAGCTGGCCCCTTCATGGCAAGCCGGTGGAAGGGAAGTGGCACTGGGGCTGGAGGGCTGAGAGTAGAGGGGCTGAGGGTAATACTGACAGGAACAGCAGCAGCCAACTGAGGGCCCATGTATGCAAGGCCCCTGCAGGCCTGGTGATGGGCTGCACAGGTAACATTACCCCAAAATAAATGCTACTATTTTCACCTTAGAGAAAAGGAAACAGGTTAACAAATACTTTGCCCGAAGGTTTTACAGGAGACAAGTGAGAGAGGCAGAATTCAGGCCTGAGGCTGTTGACCACAATCCTTATACTCTTCATAGCACACGCCTTCGCTTCTTGAAAGGGGTTCATTTCCCTGGATTGCATCACTCCTGCAGAGCTATGCAACTCAGTGGCCTGCCCAGAGTCCTGATTTTTAGCAATCTACTCAGGAAATATGGAGAAGGAGCAACTGAAAAGGTGAAGCCTCCTGCCTCTGACCCCCACATCTACCAGCTTCTTTATGGGGCTACTGAGGAGTACATACCATGATATCTGACTCCCTCGTGGCGTATCGGAGATTTGGATCTAGCCAATACATTAGGGATTTAACCTGCTCGAAATTCAAGAAGAGGAGGAATACCAGGAACAGGAAGTAGAGCACACTGAGTCCTGAAAATAAAAAACAGGTTTCAGTTTAGAAGATATACAACACACATTGGACTCCAATGGCTTATTGCCCAAATCTGCAAGAATACTGTCACATAGCCTTTCAAGACCCTTATCAGTCTGGCATGTTCGTTGACAAAGGAGTCTGATACACAGTCCTAACTCAGATGGAGAGGAGTAAATTAAACTGTCTCCGAGAAAATGATGCTTAAGCTGAGTCTTGAAGGACCAGCAGCCAATGGAGCTTGGGGGAGTGTGTGAAAGGTTAAGGCAGACAAAGGGTGTGTGGGTAGGTCCTTAAAGAGAGAAATGTCTAGGACCCAACATGTGGCTGGGGTGCTGGCAGGGAGGGGACACAGCAAGCAGCAGTGAAGTGAGAAGCAGGGCTGGGGACAATGGCAGATTCCTAACTTTTTCTTATATAAATGGGGAGGACATAGAAATGACCTTGGCAATTATTTTATGAAGTTATCTGAGTAGCCCGGAGGTAGGCCAGGCTGAGTGGTCTGGGGAGGACCTTGATATCTGCATTCCAGGTTTGAGGTGCAAAGGGGCCCCAGGCCATTTATCTGAGACTTACCCTCCATATTAGCCCTTGCAGGCATTATTTTACTGTTATATTATAATTGCTATTCTAATAACCACACTCTGTTGTTTAAGAGAAAAGTTAGTAATACATTTTAAGAGGGCAAAAGCCTGTATATTATATTATATTTCAGAAAGATTTGAAAGCCACCCACTGGGACATTGTCATTTCTTTTTTTTTTTTTTTGCGGTACTGGTGATTGAACCCAGGGGCATTTTACCTCTGAGCTACACCCCCAGCCCTAGTTTTTATTCTTTATTTTGAAACAGGGTCTCGCTAAGTTGTGGAGGGCCTCACTAAGTAGCTGAGGCTGGCCGCGAACCCAGATCCTCCAGTCTCAGCCTTCCAAATACTGGGATTACAAGCGTGTGCCACCATACCCGGAGGACATTGTCATTTCTTCCTGTTGAATGCATTTGAATTAACATGCTGACACAGGCATCTAGACACTGATACAAATGACCTTGGATCAGTGTGGCATATCCAAACTTGGGTCAGCCATCCACAGCTGGAATGAAATCAGCAGTGCTGGGCCATCCAGCAGCCCTCTCCGGTTCTCAGGGAGCATACCAAGGCCCCGAGGAGCAGGGTGACCCATAGTTGTATGTCCCGGGGTCCAGGGAACATACATTTTTAGGCACACGGTTATGAGAAGTGTCTTAAGTTTGCATGTATGCCCCATTTGTTTTTACAAATTTTCATCTTAGATGACCCCCCATTATACATTTTTGAATTATGATCCTTTTGAAATAATTATTTTAAAACAGAAAGAAATTATCCGTGTTACAGGGGTTCTTAAACTAGAGTTCTCAGTTGAACTTGGCGTTCTGTGAAGCCCTGGATACTCATATGCAGAACTGTGCCTATGAGATATGAGTATGTACTGGGGAAGGGTCTATCCTCTCATATCAGGTTTTCAAAGGGCCTATGTTCCAAAAAAGCTCTCAGATGAGAAATAAAATGACTCACTCCCTATAATGGATCATTTGATATAGGAAAAAAAAACTCAGATGTGCCCAACTAGTTGAAAGTAACTTATAATTTGAAGCAGTAAAATAAAGTACATGGGATATAAGTAGGATACAGCCTGGACTAGCTTTTTAAAAATGTAAATGTCCAGTACTTGAGAGGCTGAGACTGGAGGATCACAAGTTTGAAGCCAATCTGGGCAACTTAATGAGACCCTGTTTCAAAATAAAAAGGGCTGGGGATACAGCTCAGTGGTAGAGTGTCCCCGGGTTCAATCCCTAGTATCACCAAAAAAAAAAAAAAAAAAAAAAAAAGAAAAGTAAAAGTATATGTAACCTTGCCACTCCTCTGGGAAAAACTCTCCTGAGATTTCCCAATGACCTTTGCCTCCTGACCTGGCCCCACAAGCCCCGAGTGCTCACCTACATCTGACTCTGTGATCTCATTTACTGTTTTCCCCAAGGCCACTACACCCAGGCCACCCTGGCCAGGAATATGGGGCGATTCAGCGGCCTTTCTCTTCACCTGGAATGCCTCCGTCCCCCAGGTCACCACAGGCTTACATCCCTCCCTGCATCCAAGTTTCAGATTAAGCACCAGGACCTCAGGCCTTGCTTCAGTACTTCAGCTAAAGCAGCTACACGCCACTGTCACCTCACCTACGGCTAACTGATGTCCTAATGCTTAGTGACAACTCATCATTCCTGATTACTGGTTTAAGAGTTTATTCACAGCCAGGTGTGGTGGTGCATGCCTATAATCCCAGCACCTGAGAGGCTGACACAGGAGGATCGCAGGTTCAAGGACAACCTTAGCAACTTAACATGACCCCGTTTCAAAATAAAGAATAACTAGGGCTGGGGTGTAGCTCAGAGGTAGAATGCTCCTGGTTTCAATCCCCAGTACCCCCCCCAAAAGAGTTTATTCACTATGGCTGTCCTCTTCCCCTGAAGGCGGGAAGGCTCCCAAGGGCAGGGTTCTGTCTATCTGGTCTTTGATGGTCTCAGGACCAGAGCAATGCTTGTCACAAAGCCACACTCAGTGAACATTTGCTGAGTGAATAGTTCACCAATATATCCAGAGAGATGAAGAGTTATTTCTGATCTCTGAAGATCGAAAAGGGGGGAGGTAAGGCAACCTTCAGCAAAATATCCATTTTTAGAGTGCTTTCACATTTTTACATAAGATTACATTTTTCCAAGCCTAAAATAATTTATTTGATGTTTTATTTAGGCAAGACAAAGTCAAATATTCTAAGTTTTGAAGATTTATTTCAAATTCACTCAGGTGATTTGAATTTTGGGACTGTAAAATTAAGATAGCCAATATTTAAATGTTTATCAATAGGCTTTAGTTCAAATGAGGACATACTGTCAGAAGACTTCTCCCTTTTCCAAGTTCTTTTAAATTCATAACATCAAGAATTGCTGCTGGGAGTGGTGGCGCATGACTGTAATCCCAGTACTCTGGAGGCTGAGACAGGAGGATCGCTGGTTCATGGCCAGCCTCAGCAACTTAATGAGGCCCTCCGCAACTTAGTGAGACCCTGTTTCAAAATAAAAAATAAAATAGGGCTGGGGGTGTAGCTCAGAAGTAGAATGCCCCTGGGTTCAATCCCCAGTACCACAAAGAAAAAACAAAAAGAATTGCTGAGTTTTCATTCCCTCCTGAATGTGGACAAGGCAAATGTGCTCACAGGGTGCACTAGGGCTTGCCCTGCACGGAAGGACCGCATGAAGACACGTGGAGGAAAACAAGCCATATTGGCTTCAGTGAGATCCTGTGCATGTCCAGAGATAACAGCACCAGAAGGGGGCATGCGGAGTGGAAAGTGTTAACATGTACAGGAATAGCAGCCATCATCACTATCTTATTTTTGTATCAAAGAAGTTTAATAAAAAATCATATTGGGAGCCGGGCATGGTGGTGCATGCTTGTAATCCCAGTACTTGGGAGGCTGAGACAGGAGGATCACAGGTTTGCGGCCAGCCTCAGCTACTTAGTGAGGCCCTCAGCAACTTAGTGAGACCCTGTTTCAAAATGAAGAATAAAAAATAGGGCTGGGGGTGTAGCTCAGAGGTAGAAGCCCCTTGGTTCAATCCCCAGTACCGCAATATATATTGGGAACACCAAAAAAGGTAAGAAGCTATAAAGTTTTAACTGTAGAATGATAAGTAAATCTGCTATAATGATACACAAAGATTTTAAAAAGCAGAACACATGTTTACATATACTAATGGAACTCACCAAAAACCATTCGCCATAAGGCTGGATGTGGCCGGGTAAATGGACCTACAGACAGAAGACATAAAATTAGAAGGAACTGATCTGAAACAGAGACAAAAACTAAAGAAAATGCTACTTTCTACACATAGACAATAAGCTTAAAAGGCTCTCCACTGTTGATTTTTGTTAGTTTTGCTATCTAAATGCTTTGAGGTCAAAGTCTAGGTTGAAATGTTTTACCCACATTGTAACAACAATGGCTATTAGCCTCCTCAAGACAGGGATTTGTTAAAGCTCTGTCTTTAGAAGTGGAAACATCACTTCCTGTGGAAACAATGTAACAGTGAGTAAGTCACCAGGCTGGGCTTGGAGTACACTTGTGTACTACATATTGTACTGTCACCAGTGAAATCTCCCTCCTGGCCCAGAGCCAGGAAAGAGGTTCAGGACAGCTCAGATTCATGTGTATGTGTGTGCGCACACGCATGCGCACATGTCTGTGTATGTGTGTGGGGGGAAGAAGAACCACTGTGTTTTGAAAACAAGTGGGGTGGGGGAATACTATGAAAACCAACTCTGTGAGTACCAGACCCAGTTCAGATACAGATTCCACACAACTGAAACAAAAGTTTCATAGGACAAAACTTAGCCTTACTCCAAAATATACCTATACTTTTTCTACTGACGGAGGAGAAGGTGGTAGAAAGGAAGAAAGAGGAAGGGGAAACAAGCTAGCTAGTTGCTGGGTCTTGACCTACTAAATCAACTTACCACTACTCTAGTGGGTACCTGTCCTGTGTGGACTCCCACACCTTTTGAAGGGCCTTCCTACATTGGGAGAATGGTTCATGTTATGAATCCATATGCCTGGGGAGATGCCAGAGCTTGTTTCCCAGCCTTCCATAGTGAGGGCACAGTCTTCAGTTGTACTTGCTCCAGACCTGACCTCAGCAGCAGGTGACAGCAGAAGAGTATGTGCGGAGATCTCTCTCTGATTCTCCACCTCTGGCCAGCAGGGGCAGGAGCAGGACAGGGCGATGGCCACCTGGGAATCCCCTGGGGTCATGGCAATGAGCAAGAGCCCACTGCAGAAGTGACAGGGGGGCATAGTACGCCCCACTGGCTGGGGCTTCCTCCTTAGACCAGTTCCACGTGTGGTGCCTGTTTCTGGAAGTTTGGCCTAAGGCCTGGTTTCCAAGCCTCCTATCTCTGTGGACCAGTCCATCTTCAACAGGCTCTTTAGTAAGCAGAGTCGGCTTCTATTGCTTACAACTTTGAATCTTGTCTGAGGCAAATAATACATAATTTTTATTCTGGGATCCACTCTAAAATAGCTTGTGTATTCTTTAAAAGACTACACTGAAACATATTTTAACAACTTTCTTTTGATGAATCAAGTTCTTATTATAGAAATCAGTTACAAGCATCCCCCATGATCCTCAGCTGTTCAGGTCCTGAGTGTAGACAGTGACAGCTCAGAGGGTGAGCCTATCATGACAGACTCTGCCCCATCCAGATGAACAGTTCGCTTCCTCGGTTTTGGATGGCAGGAAGGGAACGCTCGGATAGTTGTGGACTTAACAAAAAGTGTATCCGAATCTGTTCTAAGTTCTGATGATGAAGGCTCAGATAAGGAGAACTACCTGCCCTGAACTGCTTTTAGTCAGCTCCTTCTTTCCCAGTCACAGTGAAGCATATAAATCAGAATCCCCTTCCAGATAATCTAACATGGTTGCCTTTCATCAGAAACCATTGGGAAATGGTAGCTAAAATTGCCATATTTTAAGCAATTTTCTCTCCCACATACTCTTTTTTACTGATGTCAGCTGATGGCTCTGGACTGTTGCCATGACTCACTTCTGTATTACGGTAGCTGCCTGGTTTGAAAATATTACTTCCTCAATCCTGTCAAATTTACCTTCTAGCCTAATGTGGGTCCATATCTTTCTCTATGGTTTCCTCTTATAGGGCCCAATGCTAAAATGATTTGGCTTGCACCACAGTTTCATGCCCACTCAACACTTCATATAAACGGTGTCCTTCTCAGAGTGATCGTAATGCTAACAGTCAGCCGTACTTCCTGAGCAGCACCGCACAGCAGGCTGAGGGATGGGACACCCACACATGATCCCTAAGCTGTCTGACCACTTGGTGATGAGGGTGCTCCACCACTCCCACTGAACGCAGAGGACACTGGCATGCGGAACTTGCCTGGGGGTCATGCAGCTCACAGGCTTTCACCCCAGGTGCCAAGTTCTACTCTGCCAACAGGCAGGGTGGTGCGCAGCACCTGTGGCCTCCCGAAACTCCACAGAACCAGGTCAGCTCAGAAGTGGGCAGCAGAGGGGAGTCCAAAGGTTTGAGCCAGTACTGGCCTCGGAGACAGGAGTACAAGAGGAGGGAAAGAAACTGGCGGTGCTGAGATCTGGTGCCAAGGAGGGAAAGGTGTAACAGCCTGTTTTAACCCTTCAGATATTTGTCCTGCTTTAGGACAGGGAATAGAATGAAATCAGTTTCTCATTCCTGGATCAAGGGGATGGTGGAGGGCTTAACATGACCCTGCTCCACCAACTCGAATCCATCAAAGCAAGGTCAGGGAAAGCAGGAAGGACTAGGGAAAGGGCAAGGATGCTTCTAGAGATACAAGCCAGGTACCCTGACCCAGGTAGGTGGGAATCACTGGGGTCTTTTGCCTACAAAGGTTGAGAAAAGGTCCTGGGTTGTCAGTGGCCCTTTCAATAGCTAATAACTACCCATCCCAGGCTTTCTTTCAGTTGTCAAACCGGCCTCCCCTGAAGTTGTGAGGCTTGTCAGGACTGCTCGCTGCTTTCTGAGAGGCCCTGGATGTTTTAACGTAGTATTTTAAGAAGTACATTCTAGTAGCATTACTCACTAACAGTATCATCATTACCATCAAAGACAGTAATAGTGCTACAAAAATTAGAAAGGATGAGGCTGGCCAGTTTTCTGTATTATGAACCTTGGGAACGCTGATCTCATCTCAACACCTCAGCTGCAAGCTTGGCTTCCCAACAGCCTGCTCTCAGTGGTGTGTAAAGGTGGTTTCCCTTTTTTCCCTTTGCCTGTTGGTATGGTTTCGAGATTATTAAGAGGGCTACAGCTCATGGTGTGTTTTTGATGGGGGGTTGGCACTTTCTTTCTGACTTGATCAAGGCTGCACGGAAAAGTGAGGCCCCTTGCTTAGGCTGCTCGTTTTCTTGATTATGCAGGAGAAATGGGGAAGGCTTTTTAGGACAGTGATGCATAGACAAGTGCTGGCTTCTGCACTGTACCAGGCACATTTAAAACTATAAAACACATCTCATTTAAAAACTATAAAACTAAGACGGGCGTGATGGCACATGCCTGTAATCCCAGTACTTGGGAGGCTAAGACAGGGGGATTGCAGGTTTGAGGACAGCCTCAGCAAGTAGTGAGACTCTCATCAACCTAGTGAGACCCTGTTTCCAAATAAGAAATAAAATCAGGCTGGGAGGGTAGCTTGAAGGTAGAATGCCTCTGGGTTCTAACCCTAGTACCACAAAAAATAAAATAAAAATAAAAACTATAAAACTAATAAAACACATTTTATTTTCTCTATCAACTTCTCCAAGTAGAATATGTAACTTTTCAATCCAATATTAAGGACAAGCTTAATTTCAAAAGAAATAGAAGCCAAATGTCTTTGTCATGAGAAGAGATATAGCACTTAAAAAAACTACCTTAGAAACTATAAAGTAAGATCACTGCTGAACTCACCAGAAACCATTATGCCTATGAGTAAGTTCAAGGGACTGCACCTTAGGGAAGTATAATTCTCTTCACAAAAATCAGAAGTTCCCTATGTAACAGTGACACATTTGTATCCTCAGGCCAATGGCCCCTAGCAAGGCAAGCCCTCTTAGCTTCTTGATGATGATGATGATTATTTTAAAGCTTAAATTCTTTTTAGGAAAATCTAGAATAAAATTATCTCCAAGCAAATTTCAAACCTAAGAATGAATTATTTTTAAAAGAAAAAAAGTAATGAAGCAGGAGACAGAGAATGAGGAAAAGAGGATTTTTTTTCTTTTTAATTTGGAAGACAGTGAGTCTTCTGGATCTACGTTCAACTGTCAAGGAGATGTGTTTAGCATGATCTCAGCTTACAGAAGTCCAATGAGACAGAGAACGGACAGAATGATCAACTCGGGAAAACCAGGAAACACTAGCATTTTGCTTTCCTCAAGACACCTTAAAAAAGTGTTGAAGGGTGTTCCTCAAGGGAAGGAAAAGAGAAGACTACTTTTGTGACTTTCTTTCCTGGAGGACTCATTAGCTAACTGAACATGTACTGATGGAGGGCACCAGTGGGCCAGGAGCTGAGAAACAGACGAGGCTTGGGTTGGGGCAAATGGTCCAAGGGAGTCCTCAGAAACTGGACACCACAGCAATTCTGCTGCAAGAGCTCTCGCGGCTACCTGCAGGTTCGAATGGGCTTCTACGTTTCATTCCCTTCATGGCAGGCAGGGCTATGGCTAGAATTTCACTTGCACTTGAGGGTCATTAGCTGTAGTGGGATGGAAGTAGAAGTTTTCTTTCGCTTTTTCCTTTCTCTTTCCCCTCCCTCCTTCCTTCCCACCCTTCCTTCTTTTCTTTCTTTTGGAACCAAAAGAGAATGGAAGAGAAAAAGACATCCTACTTTCCTCCCCCTGGTCTCCCCCAGGGCCTCTCCCACTACATCTCCGCATAGGAGTAGGAAGAACTCTTGAATCCAATCCTACTGTGCACCCTACTGATTGTCAGACAACATTTTGAAAGCCTACTCCTCTTCTGCTTAACTCAGAAGCAGATTCTGAGCCAACAGAGGCAGTCCTAGACTTTTGCTATTTGTCAGTTAATAAATACTGATCAAACAATCTACTCCTTTGGGTATTGTAAATTCCTATCCTTGGGACTGGCTGGAGAAGAAGCCTGCGACCCAATCCTAGTCAAAGAGATGTAAGAATAAGTGTGCTAGAGGGCTTCCAGAAAAGGTTTCTTCACTCTTAAATAAATGACACCCATGAAGAGATGATCTCTTCTGTGGCTGGACATTGCTCGCCACGCCACTGTGTATCCAGTTCAAGAACATGTAGAGAGGTGCAGGCTAGGAACCACCCTGCTGAAGATGGCAGAAAAGAAAGAGGTAGAGAACCTGGTCTTCACATGCCACTAAACTGATGAACTGGCCAGGCTTGGAGCCATTATATGTCAGAGTTTATTGTTATGTAAGAAAGTAAATATTTTCCTTGCTATTTAAGCCATGTTGAAGTGTGTTTTTTATTACTTATAGCCAAAGGCATCCTGACACTTAGAAAACCCTATGGAGAAAGTCAAGGCCTTCTTCGTTACTTAGACTCTACAAAGAGATTCACAGGGCTCCCTTCCTGTGGAAGTTGACAAATTCTACACAGATAGCATTGTATGGGCTCATGCACGCAAGATGAGACATGCGGTCACAATGCAATTTAGACCTGTCCCCAAACATGAGGACAGCCTGTATTAGGTCAAGGATAAATGCCTTCGCCGTTGCCAAAATGAATTCATTCTGGGCATGCTGTCTATTGCAGGCACTTCCCCCAAACTGCCTTGGAAGGAGAAGGCAAGTTTGGGGCTCCATTTTACACATTCATTTTTATTACTTAGTTTGAGACTATGTGCCAAGGTGGGGGGAGAACAGAAAATAAGGTAACAAGACTGGAGCAAGAAGAGGCATGTCCGTTCCACTCAAAGAAGCAGAGTGGCTCCAGAAAGGCCAAGAGTCTGAGAGCACCCCTTCCCAGCGGCCCACCAGTTCCCCATCACCTCCCCTGGCATCTCCCCAAGCTACTCTTGATTTTAAAATACCCAGAAACATTCTTTCATGTAGAAAGGGGTAGTTTTACTAATCTTATGTAAAGTGTGAATAAATGGATCTTTAAAAACAAACTAGAAGCCGGGCGTGGTGGTGCACGCTTGTAATCCCAGTACTTAGGGAGGCGGAGACCGGAGGATCCGGGTTCGCAGCTAGCCTCAGCTTTCTCTCTCTACTTAGTGAGGCCCTCCGCAACTTCATGAGACCCGGTTTCAAAATAAAGTATAAAAAAAATAGGGCTGGGGGTGTAGCGCGGAGGTAGAACGCCCCTGGGTTCAATCCCTGGTACCGCAAAAACAAAAAACAAACTAGAGCGCTGGGCGTGGTGGCGCATGCTTGTAATCCCCGTACTTGGGAGGCGGAGACCGAGACCGGAGGATCCGAGTTCTCGGCCAGCCTCAGCTACTTAGTGAGGCCCTCTGCAGCTTCGTGAGATCCTGTTTCAAAATAAAGGATAAAGGGCTGAGCATGTAGCCCAGTGGTAAGAGTGCTTGCTTTGCCTACACAGGGTCCTAGGTTCAATCCCCTGCACCACACACACAAAATAAAGGATAAAAAATAGGGCTGGGGTGTAATGCCCCTGGGTTCAATCCCTGGTACCACAAAAAAAAAAAAAAAAAAACCAAACTAGAGCTGGGCGTGGTGGCGCATGCTTGTAATCCTAGTACTTGGGAGGCTAAGACTGGAGGATCACAGGTTCAAGAACAGCCTCAGCAATTTAGTGAGGCTCTCAGCCACCTAGTGAGACCCTGTTTCCAAATAAGAAATAAAATCAGTCTGGGGATGTAGCTTGGAGGTAGAATGCCTCTGGGTTCAATTCCCAGTACCACGAAACAAGAACAAAAAACAAAAAAACTAGGTAAATCCAATGAGTATGTGATATACGCGTGGTTTCAGGAGAATCCCTCTACGTCCTCCCTTCCCTGGTGCTAAGGCTTGAGTACAGTTTGTCCCTGCGAGATTCACGTTGAAATCTGATTGTCACTGTGGCCGTGTTGGCAGAGGGAGCCCTAACAAGGCCCTTAATGTTGGGGTCCTTAATGCTGCTCTCCAGGACCTGGTTGATTCTCATGGGAATGAGTGAGTTCTTGCACTCACAGGACTGGATTAGTGACCACGAGAGTGGGTTGTTATAAAGTAAGGCTGCCTCTCCTGTTTTGTCTCTTCCACATGTGCCTACAGGGCCCTTCCAACTCACTCCAAGTTACAACAAAGCATGAGGCCCTCCCTCACCTGATGCTGCTGCCCAATCTTGGACTTTCAGACTCCAGAACTGAATGAATCAAAACAAAAAAGACTTTTCTTCATAAGTTCCCCAGCCTCGGGTGTTCTGTCGTAGCAACAACAAAAGAGACTAAGATATCTGGCCAATGTTGCAATAACAGGATACTAAACTGCTATTGTCCTTTTCCATACCTACCTGAAATCTGAGTTTTGGCATGTTCTGCCTACAGAGGAACGGGAAAGGATAAGGCAGGAATAGAGGAGAAAGTGGGAAGGTTCAGATCAATCTGCTAGCTTCTGCCAGTCATGGGCCCCATTGGGCAACAGAGGAGCATGGAGCCAATGGCCACCTGCTTTCTGTAATACCCACAGCGTGCTAGGTACAGGCTACTGAGACCCCATTCTGGGGAAAGGGAAAAGCCAAAGACTGACAGAAAGGAAGAGAAATAGAAGGAGCCAGAACATTTTGGACAAGATGACAGAGGTAAAACACCTTGCCGTGGACCAAATATGAGATATGACCAGAGCAATCCCAAGGAAAGAAAACATGGAGCCAGGCCCTGGTGCCAGGCCAATGTCGAATGGATGACAGGAGACCTCCGTGGGTGACTGATGGCCACGGGTTTCAATTTTCTCATCTGTAATCTGAGGAGGCTGAACTAGATGGGTCCTCTCCCATCTGTATGTATCACAAAGTCCAGAGAGAGAGGAGAAGCGCATGACAAACTTACAGGTTGATGTTTGGTTGGTTAGTTGTTTCTGGTACAGGGAATTGAATCCAGGAGCATTCTACCTCTGAACTACACCCCCAGCCCTTTTTTAATTTTTAATTTCGAAACAGGGTCTCACTAAGTTTCTGAGGACCTCGTTAAGTTGCTGAGGCTGGTCTTGAACCTGCCATCCTCCTGTTTCAGTCTCCCAAGTACGGGGATTAGAGGTATGTGCCACCACACCTGGCACGCTAACAGTGTTATCTTTCCAAAATCAAAATAAAAACACAGCCCATGAAAAGAGACTGAACAGGTTAGGTAGACTTTGAAGATTAGAAGACTTCCTTAGGGAATGGGGGACGAACCAGCAGAAATTGCACGAAATTACTTGGAATAGATTTAACCCTCTAACCTTCAGTGCCTTTGGTACCTTGAGAAAAACATCTGTGAATGAAGCCCCGATACTCAGCTCCTACCACATCTTCATTGAAGGGCTACTGAGAGGCTCACCTTTTAGAATCCTCAAACTTCCAAGATGACTCTGGACTCAGAAATAGCAAAACAAACAAACAAACAAAAGACCAAAAAACTAAAAGCAAAATAGAAACTTTCAAGCCATGAAGAAGTAACCGTTGAGAACTAAGCAACAGATAACACAGCCAAGGAAAGCAAAGACTGAAAGAATATACGTGGTACTTCTGGACGGATCTGTGTCCTGAGCATGTGAGCATGTACCACGTTCTGCTGGACTGATGTGGAAAAGAGAGAGCCAGGACAGGGGACAGGAGAAGTAAGAAAAAGGCACTAAGGGCACAGACGAGTAACAAGCGCCACAGAGTAACGGCAGGGAAGCAAGCGGTGCCCCTTCACAGGGTACGGAGGGCAGAAAGGCTGAGGGGTCACCACTACCTAAACGGTCATCTGCTCGCGTAAACCTTCCCCGAGGCTCTGGTGGTGCATAGCCTTGTGTTGGTATCTGGCCTGAAATGGAAGCCACCATTTCCTTGCTTGGAGTTGTACTGTTATGCCATCTTTGTATGAAAAGGTTGGTTCCAGAGTTCTGGGGAACCACTCACAGCTGCTATGCAACATGGCACCCTTGAAGGAGAGGATGGGCTGCCTCACGTCCCAGCTCTTCTTCTAAGCCTAAATTTCTAAGCTCTTATATGTTGAGGATGTGAGAGGAAAGAGAGTTGGCAAATTGCCAAAAAGCTGTTTGACAGTGGGGATTTTTCTTAGCAATTTCTACAGCAAGGACAATAATGTCCATCTTGTCTTCATAGCCCAATAACTGCAATTTCAGAAACATCAATCAGCATGGAAAAGTTGAACTATATTTGTCATACTTGCATAAGGTATGTAAATTCTCATATAGTGAAAGGCTTTCATTAAAAGTAAATTTAATTAAAAAGCTTGAGTGGTTGAAAAGTTAAACTCAGCTCCCAAATAACCTGGCCATCTAGAACCAACAGTCTTTGAGAAATTCAGAATTATGGTTTTACTGGCTGAATTACTGTGCTACCAGCAAAACCCATTGTGTTCTCATAAACATAGTACTATATAAGAGCAGCAAAACAAGATAACAAGATTCCACTGCCACCATCCTGGGAAGCCTGAAGGCTTTGCCATGGGACAACTCCAGAGAGCAGTCAGTAACCTTCACAATGAGCTTCCTGTATCATGCATTTTAGTCTACTGAAAAGCAAGGGAGGATACAGGAGAAATCTATCTTGAGGTGTGATTAAAGCCTTAGGAGGTTCATAGAGCACAAACCATAAGAAAGACTGGAATTATTTCAAATATCAGAGGTGTAAGAGTGAGCATTTAGAAATAGTTATAGGGAGCAAGAATGGAATACTCTAGGGAGAAGGTATGAAAAGGGAGTGTGTAAAAATAAAGCAACTTGTACGGGATAATGGAGAGGAGAGGAATGACTCAATGGGAAGCATGGCTGAATAACAAACTTGCTTTTTAGACAAAGGCTCTGCCTCATTCTCTGTGTAATCATGATGTGGCGGGGGAAGGGGGAGAGTGTAAAACTCACCAGTATTAATTACCTTTTTCCTGATGATTAAAATTCATATCCCAAATGCATAGTCTGCAAAGTTGACCGTGATAAAATCTGGGGTGACAAATTACTTAATACTCAGTACAGCACTGACCCTGTCCTTAGCAAAAAAGTGACTCAACAGGAATTGAGTGTTATCTGACTCAGCTGATAATAATAAAAAGAACAGCCAAGCGTTTACAATTTGTCAGTCACAGCTCATAGTGTGCCATGCCATGGTTGGGATGCAGTTTGTCCCCAAGGGCACATGTGCCGGAAGCTTGGTCCCAGTGGTGATGTTCAAAAGTGGTGGAACCTTTGAGAAGTGGGGCCTGGTAAGAGGTCACTGGGGGTGCCACCCTCAAAAAGAATTAATGTAGTTCTCTTGGGACCCTGGTGAGTTAATGCTCATCAAATGGTTATTATGAAAGGACAAATCTGGCCCCTCCTCAGTCTCTCTGGCTTCCTGAATCGCCAATGATCTCTCCTCTCACAACTCACTTCTGTCATGATGTCGTCTGCCATGATGTAAAGTCAAGGGCCCTCGCCAGAGTCAGCACCATGCTGTTTGGACTCTCGACTTCTAAAACTGTGAACTACCTAAACTTCATTTCTTTATAAAGTCTACAGTCTCAGGTATTGTGTTACAGCAATAGAAAACAAACTAATACATAGTGTTTACCATGTATTAATTTAGCTAACCCTTACAACAGTAACCCCCGTTATCCCTATTTTAGGGAAAATAAACTGAAGCAATCTTGAAAACTATGGCGCTTCCTTAGGGCCACAGAGCTAGGAAGAGGTGAAGTGAACAGTCTGCCTCCAGATCCCATGCTCCTGACCACTACACAAAACTCAGATTTTTTTTACTCTATCTTCTAGTTTCACCTTCTAAATGATTTGCATCTCAAAAAAGTCAGAAGGGCACAATGCACAGGAGAAATATGATAAAGCATTCCATCACTTACCATTGGGGAAAGCTAACACGCTGATGATAAGAAAGAAGAAAACAACAGAGAGGATGCCTCTCCAGATGTTGTCCTCTGGAACAGAGTCATCCCTGAAAGTAGAAAAACAACATTGAGAACTCATTTTCAGATCTAAACCATGAACCAGAAAGAAGTATAACTTCCACTTTCTAAATACTGGGAGACTGCTCGTTTTATTTTGCTCAGCAGTCATTGTATAAACTGTTTACTATTCACTATCATTTCCTACAATCATAAATCTATCATAATAAAGTCCAGTTCTTCTAAGAGAAACATTTGGGGAACTGAGGGCTCAGTGGTAGAGTGCATGCTTAGTACACACAAGGTCTGGAGTTCAATTCCTAGCACTGGCCTCCAAAAAAGACAACTGGCAAACTTACACACCAACACACTTTCTACACAGACGTGCACTTGAGAATTGCTGCTGCTCTTTAAAACAAAACCCCAGGATGTCAAAAAGCAAGGTTTAATTTGGAGAAATGGCTTTTGGTTTTAAGAATAACTAAAGATGACCATCATGATATAGGATGCATCAAAGAAATTTTTCAGAATCAGAAAGGAAGCATAAGATCATAAAGAAGAAGGCAATGCAATGATAATATTTAATCTATTTTTTAGAATGAGTATCTAAGGGAAGCATGAAGAAGTGAAGAAATGCTGGGGAATAAGAAAGCACCAGTTTAAAAAAAAAACAGTTAAGAGAAAACAAAATACAAGATTTAAAATCAGACCAGAAGCAGAGGAATTATAAAGAAAGGAGAGGCACATCCTTATCCTGTGCCTGGTCATTTCTAATGTATTACTGTATGTATTGCTCCCATAACCCTGTTCTGGAGCGGGTCCATTTGTTAGTACATGTGTCATCTCTCTCCTCTGTGGGAAGCAAACTTCTGCAGCAAGGAACAGTTCACTTGTGTTCTCAGAGCCTGGCACGAAGTAAGCACTTAACAGATATTTGTGAACCGATTGTTGACTAGGGAGAATATTTATAGCGTGAAATCAAGTAAAATTTCCCAACTAGAAGTTTTCTTAACATTGAGAGTGGGGAAGAACTAGGTTTTGCATAAAAAAGAGTCTAATAACACATTTCGAGCTCAAGAAAAGCAAATGAAAAAGAGAAAACAGAAATAGAAAGACATTGAGGAGAAGATTTTATTAATTATTGATAATTACTGACAAACTCCGGAGAAGGAAGTTCAGTGTTTCCGTTTTTTTTTTTTTAATGAAAGATGAGTAGGCAGAAAATATGATATGGAACAGAATGGAAGGAGATATTTTAGAGACAATGAGACTGAGAACAATAAATTTAAAATGATACGAGACATGGAGTTTACCCAGAGAAGGGCTGCAGTGAGTTTTCATAGGATAAATATTAAAATCAAGCATTACTGAAGGAAAAGTACAAAATTAAAAAAATAGAAGAACACCAAGTGTGCAGAGAAAAACAGGTCTAGATCATCAAAAAATACAAAGAGGTATGGAACAAAACAATAATGAGTTATTCCATAAAGGACTAAGTCCTAAGATATTGCTCTAAAAACAGAAGTAAAGACTGGGTGTGATGGCGCACACCAGTAATCCCAGTATTTGGGAGGCTGAGACAGGAGGATTGCAGGTTTGAAGCCAGCCTCAGCAACTTATTGAGGCTCTCAGCAACTTAGCAAGACCCAGTTTCCAAATAAAAAATAAAATAGGTCTGGGAGTGTAGCTCAGAGGTAGAATGACTCTGGGTTCAATCCCCAGCACCACATACACACAAAAAACGTGAATTTAGATATCAGCATCTGTTTATGCAGCTAAATTTATGCACCCTATTAATTAACTTCTAGAGTTATGACGGGATTGCATATAGGTTCTGAAATAAGAGATCACACAGTGTGTCTTAGATCATCATCTGCCCAAAGAGAACTAACACACCAATGGTGACGTTAACTTCATAGATCAGACTACAAAACCAAACTACAGTCAGACTGTGTCTTCCACTACAGGACAATTTTATTTTAATGGACACCCTAACAATTGACCATCTGCCTAGAAGTTATGAACACAGCCCTACAAATGCCAGCCTAATCATTAGCAGGGGACTCACAATGCCCTCTGGCGTAAGCATGGCAGCTCCATATAGAATCTCCAGGAACTGAAGAACAGCTGCATAGGGAAGGAACGCAACGTCCTCATTCACGCCAACATCACGTTACTATTAGTAGTGGTGACAATAATAACAACTCCTGTTTATCAAGTGTCTACTGTGGACCAGGCACTCCACAGTCAGTTAATTGACATTATCTCTAATTGTCACAACCAACTGCAAAATGAGGTGTTATCAACCACATTTTTAAAATGAAGTAACAATGGCCCCAAAAGGTTAAATAACTTGCCCAAAGCTGCACAGGTTAAGAAGTTGCAGAGTCAGCATTCAAAAGCAGGTCTGCTAAGCCCGAAGATGATGATCTTTCCCCTATGCCAAGCTGCCTGGTGAAAAGATTATCTGTCATCTGAAATCAGTCTGAGTCATGGTAGAGGCAGAGGGTTGGTAGGAGAGACTTTGATAAGACACACAGTATGTACATTACAAATTAAAACCTAAGCTAAAATTAATAATTGCCACATGGAGAAAGAAGGGGGAAATTCCATAAATCACACTTTATACCAAAATATATTCTGGATGATTAGAAGAATTAAATATTTTTTAAAAAGTCTCTAGGAGAATTGATGAGAGAATTAAAAAAACAAAACAAAGCCAACAATCTCAGAATGGGGAAAAACTTTCTAAAGTATGACACCAAACCCATAAGTCATAAGGAAAGAAACTGATAAATCTGCATGGCAAAAAGATCAGTAACAAACCCCAAAGATGAAAAGTGATATGCCTGGAGAAAATATCTGCAGCTCATGTCAAGACCAAGGGCTGATTCTAATATGCAAAGCACTCCCTTCAAAATCAATGAACACAAAGAACAAATGCACACAGAAAAAAACCAAAAATGGACAAAGCCTACAAAGTGATGGTTGACAGGAAGGACAAGGTCTCTCAGACAAGGAAAAGGAAGCTCAACCTCATTCGTGGGAAGAGATGGACAAATTAAAATAACACAGAGTGACGGTTTCCTTTTATCTACCTTATTGATACAAGTAAACATTTAATGACTAAGCTAGTGAGGATATGAAGAAATAGGTAAACAGACACCCTTATACACCGCTGGTGGTTGTACAATTTAAGCCTCTTTTATGGGAGGCAATTTGGCAATATAATACTTTTATAAATGCATATACTCTATGACTCAACAGTTCCATGTCTGGGAATTTCTCCTTCAGATATACTCTCATTGATGCAAAAATGACATGCACCAGGTTGTTCACTGCGAAATGATAGGTAATCATAAAAGACTGGGAACAAGCTAATCACCAAAAGAAGACTAAAATACAGTCCAGTCTCACAATGGAATCTAGGCAGCCATGAAAAGAAAGAAAGTTTTTATGAATTAACTCTTTCAGAATAATTTAAGAGATATCGTGAAATAAGGAAAAATGCAGGAGAGGAGGTCTGAGAAACTATTTGTGCATATAAGGGGACATATGAATGGGAATATACGTTATAATTTGTGTTTACAGCTGCAGAGAATATCTCTGGAAATCCACTCAAGGAATGGCGACACTGATTTTCTACAAGGAGGAGAAATGAGGGGCTGCATGAGAAGTGTGTAGGGAGTTTCACATACCCTTTGGTATCACTTGGATTTCAAGCAATGTGAACACATGATTCTTAAAAATATATATATAATTAAATAAATGGCTACAGTAAATCAGCAAATCAATCTCTAATTAAAACTAGGTACTAGTCAAGATGCTTGAAAACATATATCAAGACCAAATGTATAAGAACTTGAGACCAGTAATAAATAAGGATACAAAACCAATAAAATGCAATTTTGTAAATCTTGAGCAATTTTATAAGAATTAAGCGGGTGGTCTATTTTCTGGGAGAAACAGGGCTGAGGAAATGACCCTAATAAGTCTGAAAAGTTGGCAGTTCCACATTTGTCTAATTAGGAAAAAAAATCAAAGATAGGCACTGAGGTCTTTAGATAAACTAAAGATAAAGAGTACAGGAAGATCAAACTTGTGCAAAGATTGGGGAATAGGTGGGTGAGCTTAGGGAGAAACTTGAGTCCTATCAGAGCAGAGGTCCCACCTTCCCACTCTAGTATGCGTTGTCTGAGCACAGACAGGGTGCACCTGGGGCACACAGCACAGCCTTTACAAGTGCTGGGTGCACACAAGCAGCCGAACGCACACTGAGGCTGACCTCTGGGCATCCTGAGCACACAGGGCCCTTCTGTAAGGCCAGGTGAGTCCATCTTCTCTAAACTCCAAATAATCCGGAGATTCAACCATACACCGAGGCATACAAGAGGGGACTCAGCCACAAGGACCACATAGTGACTCCAGAAACGCTATGCTTGGGGACAAGAACCAGTAGTGATGGACATCCACTGTAGTCTGCCTCATTGACATGGCAGCTGCTTTGCATGTGAGCTCACTCAATCTTCCTAACACCCTAAAGCAGGAAACAATCATAATGTGCATTTTCCTGATGAGGTATGGCTCCAAAATGCCAGTTCTCGTTCTCTCTCATACCGGAGGCCATACAGCGCAAAGATGAGGAGACAGAATGTCAGCTGTGTGACCTTGGGCAGATTACTTAACCCCTCTGTGCCTCTTTCCTCCTCAGTTAATATAGGCTAATAATAGTTCTACCTCACAGGGTCATGGTGAGTATTAAATAACTCCACACACGTACTTAGAACAGTGCCTGACACGGTGGAAGTGTTCACTATTATTAGTTCACAATGTCTGAACGCTCTTCATTTATGTCCACTCAGTCCTTCATCTAGTTAGTGCCTATCCTTGGGTAGGAACTATGTTGGGAGCTGAGGTGAGCAGACGTAGCCCTATTCTTGGAGGATCGTCATAAAACAGACAATGAGACACAAAACAGTCATATGAGAATAGCTTGGCTCTAAAGGTAATGCTTTTTATTTATAGGAACTATATCCTAATAATAACAGCCCTACTTGGGGTGCTGGCATGTGGCTGGCCCCTTTCAGAGAGGTTTGTGGGGGATGCTGTGGTTCCCAATTCTCAGAGGAGACCGAGTCATGGCCCAGGTCACCTAATCCTCATTTTGACTTTTCCTAGCCTCAGGATTCTCACTCCACGAAGACATTTTGCTTTCTGGCAACAAAACAGGAAACGACTGTGAGCTTCCGACTGTGATGCTGTACCAGCTCCTGACTTCTTTCCTGGGTCTGCTGCAGCTACTAACAAGACACCTCAAAATGCAGCCCCCAGCTTCCCAAAGAACTTCCAAAGCAGGGCTTCTCTACCTGCCCCACAGTTCCAAGGGGGAGGCGAGGCGAGTATCACCAATGCCCAAAGCATGGGGAGATGAAGCTCTGAGTTTTCATCCCGCCCAGTCCACGCAGAGGGGGGCCAGTGGAGATGGGTGCCAAGGAGCCTGGAATACTGGTTCTAGGTCAAAGTTGCTTCACTCAACAATAATGACACAAACGTACAGGCTCAGGAGGCAAAGTCTGCTTCCCTCTCTGTCAAACCTACGGGTGCTCTGGACATGCACCAAGGCAGCTCTGACCACAGACAGCGAAAAGACCGAAGGGGTGGCTTAAAATACAACTAATTTCACACCCACAGGGCACAGGTCCCACCTCATTCTCCGGGGTACCTCTCTGATGCCCAGTACAATGCTGGGCACACAGCAGGCATACTAAGTATAATGGGTGGCAATGATATGCCAGATGACAAAGCAGAAAGGACCAAGCAACCCAGGGAATGTGAGGGGAATCACAGCCCGAGCCAGAGTCCACAGACAACAGCTCTCCTGTTCAAACCCTTGCAGAAGGCTGGCCGCAGGGGCCAATGGAGACCACCAGCAAATGTCTACGAGCCCAACTAGGGTTTCAAGCACCTGAATGCCTGCCTACCAAACACAGCTTCAGCTAGTATAGGGAACTACCCAAAGACAGAATGTGCTCAAAGCAGGGAAAGTATAAGAAAAGCCATGAGAAAAAGAGAAAAGAGAAAAATTTTTGCTAGGTATGGTGGCGCACGCCTGTAATCTAGTACTTGGAAGGCTGAGACAGGAGGATCACATATTCCCAGCCAGCCTGGGCAAAGCAGTGAGAGGGTACAGCTCAGTAATAAAACCCCCCTATGTTCAAGCTCTAGTGCCACAAAAAAAAAAAAAATTGCACTCAGGAGAACTTTTGAACTCAGATTCTATGTAGTATGATATCTGACTATAGGCAGATGTGGAGACCTCAAGAAACCAAGGCCAACTCCATTCATGTCACACAATCTCGGCCAAGGTTCTCTCCCTGGGGCCAGGCAGTCAAGAATGTCTAGTGTTTCTCATGACTCCTAAAGGCTTCTAGGCTAATTGTCCCTCTCCCCCTCCCACCTTCTCCTTCATTACCTTTAATATGAGTCCTTGAAATAGACATATGCCATGGTCATGTCTAGAGACCAATCCCTGTTAAGGATCCTCTCTCCTGGTGGAAATGTAATCCCAGGTTACATGGCAGGCCAGTGTCAGCTAGCTCTGATATCATCTTTAATGCTACATTCAATCTATTTTAAAGAAAGTCATAATTTGTGTCAAGAATTACTGCTAAGATATCAACTCAAGGAGAATGATGTTTCAAGTTCTTATTGATAAATGATTTCTCATGTCCCATTTATTTAGCATTTACTGGGTAGCCTATCCCAGGAGGATTAAGATATGTGGCCTAGAGAAACTGACATAGAAACAAGATACAACAACAGGAAGTATTTAGAAGTATATAAACATTATTTCCTCTGTGTTTCTTGAAACATCGAGAAAGGTATCCAGGAGGAAAACCATCCAAATGGGTTGTAAACAGGGTGCCATGGGCTCATGGGTGGGCAGAAGGTGCCAGGAGGTGCTTTCCAGGGAGAGAGGCAGCTTGGGTGTGGGCCAGGGCGCTGCCTGGGCCTGCTGGGTGTGCCATGTGCCGCCAGGGGAGGGGTGAGACTGGAGGAGTAGACCTACCCTATAGGAAAGACCTGAGTCCAGCTTGCACGTTTCTACAAAGTGGTTGGCATCCAGTGAACGATGGTAAGCAGGGACAGTCGGGATCTCACAAATTTGTCCTAACAGATCATGAGGACAGCCATGCGGGATGGACTACAGGGAGATGGGGTCAAGGCCTGGGAGCATGCTGCTCTGGAGGGTTGGGGTATGCTGAGCTAAGGCTTGGAGCAGACAGAGGAGAGCAGCGCTGAGAGCTAGAAAGGCCCAAGAAGACCTGCTGAAGATAAGCCACAGGTGAGCCCAGGATGGCAGAGACCTGGCTAGGAGGAACAGGGAGTGCTGACATGTTCAACTGAATTAACCAGGAGGCCAGCGCTGAGAAAGCAGACCAAGTTGACTGGACTAGTCCTGGTCTCTGGATTATCCGAGACTGAAAAACTGGTAAATTTCCTACAGAAATCTGGAGCAACAGGGAATTGTAGCTGAAATGCTAAACTGTACAACAGAATTGTAACTGAAATGCTAAACACAAGTATTCAAAATAGACTAACCTGAATAAAGGCAGTTTAATAAAGTCAAGTCTGAGAGACAGAAACTCCTAGGTATATAATCTCTTTGGGGTAAGATACCAACTAAAACAAATCAGAACTTGAGTCACCCAAGTGCCTATTTACTACAGATGACTCCAAAGAAATACATGGCATATTTTCCCTTTAATAAGTTTATAATCTTATTAGGGACATAAAATATCAGAAATAAAGTTTAAGAAGAACATTAAAAGATGCTTACTTAAATTCAGTTTAAAAATATGATTCAAGCCAGGCATGCTTGCATCCATGTTGCATGCTTATAATCCCAGTACTTGGGAGGCTGAGACAGGAGGATCACAGGTTCACGGCCAGCCTCAGAAACTTAGTGAGGCCTCTGCAACTTAGTGAGACCCTGTTTCAAAATAAAGTAGGGCTAGGGGATGTAGCTCAGAGATAGAATGCCTGAGTTCAATCCGCATCACCACGAAAAAAAAAGTGTGTGTGTGTATATGTGTGTGTGTGTGTGTATGAATGATAGAAATCAATGTTAACTGGATCTCAAGTACAACCTAACACAGTGTTCTGTGTTCACCTCTAGTTTAATCCCAGTATACAATCACGATAGATAATCAATTAATACTGCTGGTGTCAGGGAACAAGGACATCCAGGGCTTCTGTCATTAGGAAGAAAGAATAGGATGTACATAAGGAAACAGGACCATGACAACTGAATCAGCAGTATCAGGAAGCATTTTCTAATGGGTTATTTATATAGCCAAAAAGGAAAGAATAGGGAAGCCTGGCCAGGACCCACGAAAGAACCACACAGAAGGTCAGAAATACAGCCCAATGATAAAATGATGGATTAGAGTTACAAAGCCAATAAGAGAAATTAAATAAAATCCATTATTAAAATAAATAAAAAGTTGGGTGTGATGGTACATGCCTGTAATGCCAGCACTTGGGAGACTGAAACAGGAGGACTGCATGTTGAAGACCAGCCTCAGTAATTTAGTGAGATTCTCAGCAACTTAGTGTGACCCTGTTTCAAAATAAAAATAAAATAAAGCCAGGCACAGTGTCATACGCCTGTAATCCCAGTACATGGGAGGCTAAAACAGGAGGATTGCAGATCGAGGTTGGTGCACAGTAATTTAATGAGACCCTGTTTCAAAATAAAAAAATAAAAATGGCTGGAGGTGTAGATCTGAGGTAGAATGCCTCTGGGCTCCATCCTAAGTACCAATAAACAAACAAACAAACAAACAAACAAACAAACAAACAAACAAAGGCAGGGAAGCAGGTTTCCCTGCCCTTGTCTGTCCCCTTAGTTCCGTATCAGGAGAAAACTAGCATAGAAAAATTGATAATCACTTAGGTACAGCAATCAGCAGGAAGGCACTCTCCTCCAGGACTGGAACGATTTTTGATGAACAAGTGCTAAAGAGGTTGATTCTACCATTTAATAGCAGATGCCTCTTAAAGAGGGATGGGCTTCTACTAACATGATTTAGATTTCGAGGTTTTCGAATCAAAAGCTTGTGTTTTTACAACTAAGGCCATTCTGCATTTCCAAGTTTACCCACCTCCAAAAGCAGAGTAAATACAAGGGCACTCAGAAATTATTGTACTCTGAGCTGAAGACACAGGTTTTCCTTGCCCCACCTTGGCTGAACAAACTTATAAGCATATGTCTGCATCTAATTTATAAAAATATTTATTCTGAAATGTGGCAAAACAAGCTTTCAACCTTAGGGAGATGCTCAGGTAGCATCTGACACTTTTCATGATGGTGTCAGGGATGGGAGATTTAAACACTACGGTTTAGCAGTGAGTTGGCCTAGTTGCTATCTGTATGTTACCTTTGTGTCACTAAAAAGAAATACCTGACACAGGAGACTTGTGAAGAAGAGGCTTATTTAGCTCACAGTTTGGGGATTAAAAGTCTCAGTGGCATAGCACAGGCCCAGGTGGGGGCTGCCCCTTTGCTGTGTCCCTTCACGTCAAGGACAGCCAAGGTGGGCGTACGTGCAACTAAATCTCAAATGAGGGGCAGGGAGAACAGGAAGATACAGGCTTGCTCCATTTATAACCCTCTGGGAGATGGAGACAGACTCGCTCCATTTATAACAACCCTTTGATGAGGTTTCAGGGGGTTGCACAAAAATTACCTTCCATGAACACTTACTTTCAGTGACCCAAGAACCTCCCACTAGGTCCCATCTATTACAGGTTCTAGCACCTCCCTGTAGCACTGCTCTGGGACCAAGCCTCCAATCACAATGGACCCTTGGGTGACACTAACCACACCTCCACCATAGCACTAACAAAAGAACTACCTTACAAATCCAACCCCATCTCAGACTCCTGGGCAAGGTACCTAATCCTTCCTAATCCACAGCCTGTGACATTACCCACGTACTGTTTCTCACATATTAGGAATGACGCCCCAAAAGTATTCTCCTATTGTCCTAGACTAGTCAGTCTTTGCAAGACAAAGCATTATTTTTCTTAACATTATTATTATTATTATTTTTTTTTTTTTTGCAGTACCAGGGATTGAACCCAGGGGCGTTCTACCTCTGCACTACACCCCCGGCCCTATTTTTTTATACTTTATTTTGAAACTGGATCTCACGCAGTTGCGGAGGGCCTCACTAGGAAGAGAGAGAGAGAGAGAGAGAGAGAGAGAGGAAGAGAGAGAGAGAGAGAGAGCTGAGGCTGGCCGCGAACCCTGATCCTCTGGTCTCCGCCTCCCAAAGTACTGGGATTACAAGAGTGCGCCACCACGCCCGGCTCTTAACATTATTTTTAAAGTCTTACTGAAAGAACTGCACTGAACAATTACCTCATTTAAAGCCCTTTTAAATAAGTATAAGGTACTATTGCTAATCATTACAAAAGAGCTTAGAATGAAAAATTTCATTTAAGTCATTACTTTCAATCTTTATGAAGATAGAGCTATTGTTACAATGTCCCACTTAAAAGTGTCACGAATCATTAGGAAAAATGAATAAGATATAGTAATTACTAACTCTATTAATGGTGCTTATGGTTTTATATAAGGTGAAACTTGTTATTAATGTTCTTCATTATGTGATTTCTGTCTCTATGAAATTAGCATAAGAAATAAAATTGTTATCATAGTTGGGAAAGGCCATAGTCTGCAGTTCACATTACAGCTTTTCTATTACTTTTGACAAGCTGTTAAAATTCATACTCATTTCTTTTTCTTTCACTGCTGCAATTTATCAACTGCCTTGCCAGAATGTGGCATAAAAAGAGAAGCTCCAGAAAAACATGACTTTCAATATTAGAAGAGAGGAAGAGAGATCTATTTTGAAAGGGCCTATGATAGTATTACAGATAAAGGCTGACACAAACTGCACATTCTTGGTCCTCATTATTTAAAATACTATCATTACTTTTTCTCATTTCCAAAGAAACTCCCTCATTAATCCCATCACTGCAAACCCACATATAAAATGAAGTTGAACTGAAGTTAGTATGAAACAGACATGTATGTTATCCAATGTTCATTTTTCCCATGCCTTCATCTTTTTTCTCAATTAGATAGTATACCGTAACTTCATTCAGTAATGAATATAATTTAGAAGGCATTAGCACACAATGAAATCATGTCATAATAACTAATGTCTACTAAGGCATTTTAATATTTGCCATGCACTGAGCTGAACAGATTATCTAAACATATGAAGTTCAAACTCTTGACAGACAACCCAATGAGGTATTAATATTGGTGTTTTTATTTTACACACAGATAAGAAAACTGAGGCTTAGCAAAATTAAGTGACTAACAGCTATTAAGTGATAAAATCTGATGATATAAGAGTAACCATATTTAGGATAACCATAAATGGGGTCAAGACTACTTTTGCTCCAAAGCTAGAAATACAACTGGTTAGATTCTGTGGAAAGGTCAGTTCTACAAAGCATTAGCAAACTTTACAATTATAATACCAGTACCCTTCAGTTATTAGAGGGTAAGAAATTGTTACCTATGCTTTGTACATTTAGGTGATTCATGCAAATGAACACATAATGAGAAACAAAAGAAGAGTCAAATGGATTGTGGAGATAAGATATAAGTGTGATGTGGGAGGATATTAGTTTTATGGAAAACTGTAGTGATCCCCAAGGGAGGTACCACTGGCGCGCGCTCGCGCGTGTGTGTGTGTGTGTGTGTGTGTGAATTTAGTCTTTGTTGTACAATGCTATCCTATATGTCACTAGACATTTAGTATTCTTTACTCTCTCCTCCACTAAATACCAGAAGTTTCCCAGTACTCATGACTACCCAATCGATATATCTCTAAACACCTTTTCCCCCCAACCCTGATTGAGAATCACTGATTATTGGATAAAAAGATCAGGAGAGAAGAACTGACATTAATTGGGCATGGTGCACCAGGAACTCTACTCACTGCATTTGTACATATTTATTTAGTCTTCAAAACCCTGCATGAGGTAAATACATATTTCATCTCCTGATGCTCAGAACAAAGTTAAATAACTTAACCAAAACCGCAGCCAGTTTTGAAACCAGTAGTCTGGCTCCAAAACTACACTACTCTAGGTTGGTCACAATGATATGGTAGGGAATGACTTTCCTTTCTTTAAAGAGAAATGTATTGTTGTTAAGTAGGAACCAGGGTGTGTGTGCTGTTATGAGCCAGGAATCAGCTCCCTGATGGGGTCTGAGGGGCCACAGGGGCAGTCCAGAGTCACATGGGGTGGGTGTTCAAGAGTTGGGCTGGGCAGCTCCTGTAAACAGATATATATTAGAAGTTCTTTGAGGATTTGAGTGTGTATTTTATTTTATTTTTGCTGGGGGAGGGGGATAAGAGAGTTGTTATGTTGTGTGAGGCTTAGGTATTTTGTTTAACACATATAGCATTTACTAGGCACCAAGCACCATTATAACTGCCTGGCAATGTCTCATTTCAGCATGTGTCAGGTGATGAATGGTCAGGGTGTGCAGGGTGTGCACTGTGTGATGGGGCTGGTGTTTGTGCAGCAATGTGCACAGGAGGTGATGGCTGTGCTGGATGGGAAAGGTTCTCTGTGCTGTGACTGGAGCAGCAGTTTGAGTTGTGGTATAGATGGTGGCTGTGGGGAGGGCAGTTAGACGAGACGATTTGTGTGCAATGCATAGTGGAGGTGCTGCAAGGAAGAGCCGAGTGGTGCACCTCACATGTGCATTTTTGTGTGTATGCCGAGTAATGCTGAACATGGAGGACTTCCACGGGGAGGGACTTCGATTGTGTCCCGAGCCTGTGTATGGTGCGTGAAGCTGCGGTGCACGGGAGTGTTTCATGTGTGTGGTGGTGTGTGCTGAAAGTGGTGCACACGAGATGATTCATGTGGCGTGCTGGGAACGGAGGGGGCTGGAGGGGATGCAGAGGAGGGCGCCTGTGTCGTGACGTGTGGAGCGATGCTGAGTGTGTGTGTGGGAGGGGACGATCGTGCTAGGTGAGCCGCGCGTGTTGCTGGTGTGGCGGGAGGCTGTACGGGAGAGATGGTATTTAGAGGTGGGGTGCTGGGGGTCGGGGGAGTCGGCTGGGCGTGCGGCGAGACCCCCGGCGGGCGGAGGAGCCGCGTGGGCGGCGGGTCCGCGAGTGTGTGGCCACCCGCCCCGCCACCGCCGCCCTCCCTGCCTCCTCTCCGCGCTGGGGCGCGCCCCCGCCGGCCGGCCCGCCTACCTGGTGAAGGCGAAGTACATGAGGCTGACGATGGTGAAGCTGAGCAGGGTGATGGTGTGCGGCCGGTAGAAGAAGTCGATGGTGATGTCCTCCACTTGCTGCTCGTTGATCATCCGGAAATGCATCTTGTAGTTCACATCATCCTTGCTCAGGGTCCGGCTCCCCACGCAGGCCGCCATGGCCCGCCGCCCCGTCCTGCCGCTGCGGCGGCGGCCCCGGCCCGCGGAGGCTGGGAGCCGCGGGATGACGAGCCGCTGCGGGCGAGCAGCCGGACGGCGGGGCCGGGTCTGGCGCCCAGCGCAGGCGGGGAGCCGAGGGAAGGACTGGCGCGGGAGGGCGGGGTTGGGGCGCCGCCATCGCGGCCCGGGGCGGGGGGCGCCGCGGCCAGGGCGCGGGCGGGCGCGGGGGCCGAGGCGCCGCTAGGCGCTCGCGGAGCCGCCGGGCTGCCGCGGCGCGGGGCTGCGGGTGACCGCGAGCGGAAGGAGCGCCGCCATGGCCCCCGGGCGGCTCCCTCCCGGGCCCGCCGCCCGCTCCCCCCCGCGCCGCCGCCAGATGGTGTCGCCCACTCCGGCCGCAGCCCACGTGGGCGCGGGGCGGGCGTACCGGCGGCGGGCGTGAGGGCGGCGGGAGTGCGGGCGGGCGGCGAGAGTGCGGGCGGGAGGCCGGCGGGCGTGCGGGCGGGCGGCGAGAGTGCGGGCGGGAGGCCGGCGGGCGTGCGGGCGGGCGTGCGGGCGGCGGGAGTGCCGGCGAGAGTGCGGGCGGGAGGCCGGCGGGCGTGCGGGCGGGCGGGC
>PVJS01002902.1:55000-79995 GCA_004027185.1 Glis glis | reverse complement strand
CCCCGGTACCGCAAAAAAAAAAAAAAAAAAAAGAAAACAAGATTCGTTTGGACTCAGACAGTTTATTATTTACATGTACAATAAAAAAAGTGAGCTAAAGATGTTAGCTCCCCAGGTTTCTGTACCACCTACCACAACACACAATACTGAAACAAAAGGGGTCAGAGGACAAGCAGAAGCGAGACCTCATAGCAGTGCTTTTTGACCTCCCATTTTCTCCTCTCCTGAAGGATTACAAGGAATTCTGCTCAGAATAACTGGAGTTCAAGCATTTGCCTGTGTGGTCTGTGTGTATACATGAAAGGTCATCAGGGCACCATTGCAGAATCATTGCCTTATAATAGCAACTAACAAGTCCTTTTTTAATAAAACAGTATTCTGTAAATTAGTACAATCACTTTGGAGATCAGTATTGATTTTTCTCAAAAGATGAAGAATGAAATCATCATGTAACTCCCTGATATCTCTCCAAAAGAATTAGAGTCAGAATACCATAGTGATTCATGTTTATAGCAGAACAATAGCCAAGATATGGAACCAAACTAGGTGTCCATCAACAGATGAATGGATAAAGAAAATGTGGTATATACACATAATGGCATTTTAGCCACAAAGAAGAACAAAATTATGTCATTTGTAGAAAAATGGATGGAACTGGAGATAATGCTAAGTGAGATCAGCCAGTCTCAGAAAATCAAAGACATTTTCTGTTATATGTGGAAGCTATAGAGAAATAAAGAGAAAGAAAAGAGACCTCATAAAAATTAGGAGAGAGACCGGTAGAGTAGTGGAAGGGGATTGGAAGAGGAACAAGGGAAGGGAAAGGGGAGGTATGGGAAGAAAACAGACCAAATAATGTTATGTACATATATAAATGTACCACTATGAAACCCACTATCATGTACAATTACAATGCACCAATAAAAACTTTAAAAAATAAATAAGATCAAACTATTCACTGGGGAGAAACTGATTTAGAAACACATTTTTAAACCTATGTCAAAACAAAAGAAAATGGAAAAGAGTCTCATCTATCTAGCTTAAATTAGGACACATTTGGACCAAGAAAGAGTCTCACACTGCGGAGATATTTTCTAATGATTTAAAGAGGCCCTAGACAATATATATCTCCATAAAAAAACCTGCAAAGAGGTGACCAAATCCAGATCTGTGACTCCCAACCAATTCTACTTCACTGTATACAAGAATCCGTAAGAAATTTGTTGAATAGAAATAAAATCCAAGGAGCTTTAAAAGGGAATTAATTTTAAAAAGAGCTATGCCCTTTCCCTCCTCTCTTTTGCTTCCCCAGCTCATAAGCCAGGTCAGGGCTTGTCTCTTGCACTCTCTAGCTGGCTCACCACACAGCTTCTGAATCTCATGGGTCCTTCCAGTGCTGGAATAGAATGTGAGAGAGAATTCCTCCAAGAACATAACTTGAGGCTCTGGGAGTTTGGAGCCCAAGAGACTAGCTCCTGTCTTTCATCTAGAGAAGTCTGATGGTGAGGCTGGATGGAGGTGGTCCCAGTGGAGGCAAGGTGCATTTCCACTGCAATGGGCCCAGGTGGGGTGAGTCTCCTAAGAGGGCATCCCGTTACAGTGAAGAGGCCAGGGCAAGAAGCAAGGATGTCATAGACAGGAGAACATGTCACCTAGAGAACACAATCTGATGTACTTGGCAAGAGGATTCTGAAGAGACCAAATGATCCCAGGAGAGACAAAGCTCTATGATCCAAGGAGAGAGGGTAATAACATCCCACACCAATAACCAGCTGTTTGGAGACCTTGTTGATCATAACCTATGATGTGAAATAAACTCCACATGGCAATTGGGCACATGCACGTGTCCACACACACGGAAACATTTTCTGTCAGAATCCAAAGGTCACAAAGTAATGCTTATTGTTCTTGCACAAAATATACTCTGAAATTTTCTAGTTCAGTCTGTGTTATGCAGAGTTAGGCTAGCCTATTTCAATTTAAAATTTGTCTATAATCAATTAAAGACAATGTATATGCTATAAATGGATCTTGACCCTGCAGCTTCAAGGAGCCAGAAGGGTAAAAACTGGTGGAAAGGAAGTGGATTAAGAAGAGCGGGATAGCAGATCTTTACCAGCTGTTGATCTGCAGTTTGAGTTCAGTCTCTGAACTGGACAACAGATCGACATTGTGATTTTATACTTGACTGGAATTCTCTTTGTCTGCTCTAATGCTCCCAACACACTTGAAAAAGCTAAGACATCTGTCTGACATTATAATACAGGGAGTGTGTACAAGAGAATGACTGAGCCTCTTAGAAGACGGTATTTGGAAAAATGAAATAAAGCTATTTCTTTTTTGTATCCCACTGAGTTCAGCCCAGGCAATAAACTAGTTTCATAATAATCGCCTTTACAAAGACTATCTACTTGTCAGTTGTTTTCAAAGCCATTATCTCATTTTTTTTAAATCCTTACAATAGGTAGTCAGTTTTTTGGTTTTCCCACCCTTGAAGCCCAATCCTCAGTGTTACCTGTGGGAGGTATTTGTGATAGACATTCAGGACAAAAGGAAAGAATGAGAACAAATGAGCTAGGGTTAAGGGCTCAAAGATCTTTTTTGCAGGTGGGCAGGGAAGAATCAATGAAATCGTTTGAGGAGCAGCTCCTGAATGTGACGGCAGAAAATTAAATTGTACAAATATCGTTGGAGGTTATGTTTTGCTTCACAGAGTTCAAGAAACTAGTAGTGAACTTGAGTGCTATTGGTGTTAATTTTGGTTGCATGAAGAAGCTTAGGAAGTTTCACCAGCTGAAATGAGGTAGAGTTGGAATTTTAATTCAGAATAATTCTCAAGCTCAGCCTACTACAATGATTTTAGTTTGTAGATACTACTGGGTGTCTTCTTCAGAGTTCTGACATTTAGGCATCAAAGAATAAAGAATAAGGCAGCATTGTCAGATTAAATAGAAAAGAGATATCTAAATAAAGAAAGAATTAGCTGGGTGGGAATAAATAATGACGACTTGTGTTACAGCAAGTCCTCCACCTGTGACAATAACAAAGGAACACCATAGGAAAACGTGTTCACTGTCTGTCTGTATCAAACTGCACAGAGCGATGTAAGCCGAGGTGAATAGAGAGTACTTGCAACACAAAATTTGAAATAACCTTTCTACTTTCTGGAAAGAAAAATAACCTATATTATACAATTATGAAGCTTTATTAAAACTACATAACAACCAGGTGCAATGACACACCCCTGTAATACAAGTACTTGAAAGACTGAGACAGGAGGATCGCAGGTTCAACACCAGTGTGTGGTAACTTAGCAAGCCTCTGTTTCAAAATAAAGAATAAAAGGGGTTGGGGATGTAGCTCAGAGGTAGAACACCCCTGGGTTCAATACCCAGTACCAAAACAAAACAAAAAACCTGCAGAACATAAATTCATGTGATATCCTACAGAAATCTGGAGAGTTTTTTATTTATTTTTTGTAACATTTACTCTGCCACAGAAATTATCAGTTTAATGACATAAACTACAGTAACATGCAAACTATACTTAATAAGAATATCACAACCTCACTAGTTGTTCAGATCTACTTAAATTATTAGTAGCTAGGAGCCTTTTCTCAAGAGTACTTATGTATAAGGATATATACATCCATGGATGCATACATACATAAATTTGTTCAGGTCACTCTGACTCAGAAATAAGACTCTTAACAAAGAGATTAATAAATTTTTGGAAATTGACTTCATCTTTTCTAAGAAAAATACTCAAAGCACTTTCATGTATGTAGCTCTATACTATCATGATAGAGCGTTGAAATAAGAAACAGCATGTCATTTCTTCAAAATAGCACTGGAATATTCTGTGAATGTTAATAGAAAGAGTATGAATGTATGCGAATAACATAGAAACTGATTCACTGAGTGAAAATTCACAGAACTACTCTGAAGCCCAGAAATGTTCTTATACATTTTTGGTAAAAGAAAACGATACAAGAAAATTTAGCATGACACCTTCAAAACTGCCATTCCACAAACTACTGTAATTTTACCTGTAACTGACTTTAACTTTTAGCCTTTGCCAAGACACACTGAATCAATGTTAATAACATGTAACAGTCATCAGAAAAATTAAAAATTATAATTAATCTGATAAAATTCGAACAGAAGAGCTGTGGTTTTAAGTCATTGGGCAGGTACGAAAAGAAAAGAGAAGAAACGGCTTTCATGAGTTTTGTACTGCTGTAAAGGGACATCCTTTACTTGTTATTTCTTTTTTTTTTTCTTTTTTTTTTTGGTGGTACTAGGAATTAAACCCAGGGCCATAGTCTACCTAGATTGCTGAGAGTCTCTCTACAATACTGAGGCTGTCCTTGAACCTGCAATCTTCCTGTCCTCAGCCTCTCAAGTACTGGGATTACAGGCATGTGCCACCAGGCCCAACTTGACATTTCTTCTTTAGCAGGGCAACTCCTTATCCTTCCACTACAGAGAAGCTATATGAAGAGGTTAACTTCAAAATTGTTCTCAGTAAACTAAACTAAAGCAACCAAACTTTCCCCTATGACAGTAAGTAGCTTTCAGATATTTCACACAAAATGATAAAAAATAAAAATGCATTATTCTTCCACTAAGCCATACAGCTTACTTTCAATAATTTTATATGTTATTCTTTTAATTTTTAAGTAATTTGATTAAGTTTTAGGAAAATAATTATTTCTCAAAGTGTCTTAAGTTGTATCAGCATTGAGTTTATTAATATTCATTGTTTTTCATCATTATACTTTCTTAGGGATGCCTGGGAAATGAAAAGTATAAAAAAGAAAAACATGTCTTTTGAAAATAATAACAATAAGCCAAATTGAAAAATTCTAGCTGTAGAAAGCACTTTAGAGATTATCTAGATCAACTGTCTCATTTTACAAATGAAATAACTGGGGTTTAAAGAAGTGTAAATAAACTGGCTTTCCTCACTCATCGAAGAAGGTCAGCAAAATACACACCAAGTTCAGTGGTCTTTCTATTACCTCATAGTGTCATTCTTTAGTAATTTAATTTATCCCGCAAAGAATAAAGACTCCACTCTACACTCATGTCTTGGTTGGGTAAATTATGACAGACAACTACCTTTTAAAGTTGACTGGAGCCAGGGCACACCTATAATCCCAGTACTTGGGAGGGTGAGACAGGAGGATCCCAGGTTCAAAGACAGCCTCAGCAACTTTGAGAGAGAGACTCTCTGCAACTTAGTAAGACTCTGTTTTCAAATTAAAAAATTTAAAAAACAGGGCTAGGGGTGTTTATTGGAGATAAAATGCTTCTTGGTTCAATCCCTAGCACCACACACACACCCACACAAATTGATTGGGAGCTACCCAGTCACCCAATTCAAGACCAAACACTATTTTATTAATAGTTGCTTGTCATATCTGACCTTCTAAAATGACAGATTTTTGTTGTTCCAAATAAATATAAAAAATTCATGAAAGTATTTTTGTAAGCAGCTTATTACCTATAAAGGTATAGCCTTTTAAGACATACTTTAGTATAAAATATGCATAACTGCCTTATAGATTATTAATAGGGTCCCAGATGTCTAAGCACTCTAGATGTGTTATAAAACAAATTGGAATTTTGATCTGAGTTTTGTTACAAATCTACTATTTTAATCATGTCAGAATTTTCTTCAACACTCAATTCTAAATGATGATTTGCACATGTGAACAATCCATGCTTTCCTGTATTAGTAATCTCAAATTGGATCTGCCAAAATAATCTTATATCAAAGGGAAAAGATGAGTGCATTTGTAATCAAGACAGCAAACTAATTAGTCCAGTGATTCAGGTCAGTGGTGGTAAATATGTCAAGATTAGTTAGACCAGAGTATAATACAAATACAGTAAAACATTTCTGTACATGAATCCAAATTTATCTACTGGACTCTTTTTCCATCTAAAAGAAGGATGTGAAGTGCAACATTCATGGCCTAGATAAAGTGATCAAGATGTGCTTCTGGTTCCTTGGTGACTAGACAAAATGCTAACGATGGATAAAATAATACTAAACATAGAAGAGCAAATAGGTATCTGAAAGATGCTGGTTAGAGCTTGTTCAAAAACCTTCAAGATGCACCACTGAGTAAAGTTTCCATGTGATGGATTTCTTCATTGCAATAACTCCATTCATTCAAAAAGTATTTATCAAATATATACTTTGTACCAGGTGTTCCTTTGATGCTCATGATATAGCAATGAATAGAATTCTCTGTTTTCATGAAGCTTTTATTTGATCGGAAAGAGACAGGTGAAATGTTTTATGTCAGATGGTGATAAGCATTTAGGAGACAAAAAACAAAGTAATAAAGGGAGCTGAGGACTGGGCAAGAGTGCTATTTTAGATAAAGATGTCTAGAAAAAAAATCTCTCTCATTAGGAAGCCTTTTGAAGGAGTGAACCATACAGGCACCTGGAAAAGAATGTTCTAAGTAAGGAGCATGTGCAAAGGCCATGAAGGAAAATAATTTTGACCAACTGGAAGAGCATCAAGAGAACTGCATGCTTAGAGCAGGTAAAGAAAGGAGAGAGTGGCATAGGTATGGTCATGGAAATCATGTGGCCAGACAGAGTAGAGGAGAGACAGCCTAATGGACCACTCAGAGGACTTTGGATTTCACTCTGAGACGGCTAGAAAGTGCTAGGGAGGCTTTCAGGAAGAAAATGATGCAAATATGAATGATCTTTTAAGAGATTATCCCAGCCACGATGTGGAGAATAAAGTGAAGAAGCCAGGATGAAGCAATGAGACCAGTTAGAAGACGGGGGTCATTACTCAGGCAAGAGAGGATGGTACTGAGCCCTGGTCAGAGCAGTGGTGGCTGTGAGAAGTAGTGGAGCCCTGATGGAATTTGCAAATTGAGTAAACATGTTTTGCTCTTGATAGCATATGTAGAAGAAATTGTCAATACTGGAGAGATGAGGAAGAACCAAGCTTCTAGGAAAACCAGTAAGAACAAGATCAAAGATAGAGTATAAGGCAGAAGTGAGAGCTGTAATTTACATTGAATTTCCTAGAGGCAAGAGTTGGTGAAATAGAATGAATCTCTCCAAAGTGAGGAATAGGTCCATTCTATGGTCTTACAGTGGGCACCATAGTGGTGAAAGCAGTGTGACTTAGGTGAGCATCTGGAGCTTCTATTGAACACACTTGACACACTATTTTGTTGGCACCTAAAGAAACATAGGTAATGAGCTACATAGAAAATGATGGCTGTAAGGATCTCAGGTTCCAGACAAGGACCTGACCTCAAGGCAATCATACTGGGGTAGTAGGGGTTAAGGATACGCTGACATCCTATTTCTTACTGGTCCTGTGATTGACTCATGAGCTAGGTGGGCCCAGGCCTCCATAGAGCTATGTAGGAAAAAGGAAGGGTATAAAAACATAATAGAATTGAAATAGAAAGAAGCTCAATTCGGAAAGATGAAAGGAGTAACAGAGTTCAAAGGGAGAAAGCATAAATTCCCAGAGGCCTACTTTTATTTGTCCATGCAAAACTGTCTCACTGCAGTAGGAGCTTTCTGTCATGTGCCTGTCCTCCACCACATCTTTTCTGCATTGGTTACACCTTTTTTTTTAATCATGCTCAGAACAGGAGTTCACTTTCTAAACTTGCTAAATAAATCTCAAGATAATTCTTTCAGGAAATGTATAATCTAGTAATAATTTAAGAGTTTCTCTCTTTCCAACATATATCAGGCCTTGCCTTGGAGGGTAGTAAGTTTCATTAGAAATGTTCACATCAAAAAGTACAGCTTATCTCAAATGATTAAGGAAATATTCTGAGTATCTTAAGTAGTTCCTCCATGTACAAGTACCAATGCTGCGGACGTTTTACAATGGCTGCTCATCTCAGCAACCAGCCCAAATAAGATGATGTTGCTGCCACCCAGGGTAGGGACTAGGATGAGGAGACTGAGGTACTTGCCTTAGACACCAAATTTAAAAAGGTGCCAAATGTTTCAGTAATCTAGGCAAATAGTACTAAATACAATATTAAAAATCTGAATAATTGAGAAAATATCAAATTAGTAAGCAAAATGTCAAAATTTTAAATGAAGAGAGTCAATACCTTAATACTTTTTAGCTTCTATGATGAAAGAATAGTGGGCCTGTAAGGTGAGAATGTACTGTAAATCATGCATGCACAAACATTCCCCAGCAATGATAATGTGGGATTTGGCTTATGATTATATTTTATATGAGTGTTGGAGTGTTGACTACTAAATTTTACTCCGATTGAAGTTATCAAACTAGTTGCTAATTAATAAGTCACTGAATGTCTGATCATTTTAATTTCATTTATTTCTCATCTGTACTTATCTTTTATTTATCAGTTATCTAGATCAAACACATTTTGAACAATTTAATGGACAATCTTTGTCACCAAGTTTCCATAAATTTGTTCCATAAATAAATAAGATGCATTGCATATAGAACTGTATGAAACTTTTCAATGCTCCAGAGATAATGAATTTTTTTGTATCAACATAATGATATATTTTATAACCCAGATAGAAGACATTCTCTATTTCTTAATGTCCCATCTATATCTACCTGAACCCAAATGTGACCCATAAACTAGCCCCAACACTGGCTTTTTGAAGAGAACTAAGCACAAAATATATATCTTTACTGAATAGTTGCTGGGATGTATAATGAGCCACTTTGCACAGTGCATAACAAGTCACAATCGTAAGGTTTGCCCGGGATTCCCAGCCTTTCCTTCATCCCCCACCCCCAGATCACATGTCTCCATTCACTCTTTCTGCTAAAATAGAGTTCATCTCATCTCCTCCTCCCTCTCCTACCTTCCTTCAAAGGAAATCTCAGCTCCAGCATGAGTTTCCTTCTACTATGTTGCTGACTTATGAAGTATGTTTCTAACAAATTAGATCACTTTTTTTAACATGCTTTTATTTCTGCATTGTAGTCTCACATCACAACGTATATCAATTTGATGTTAACATACATGCGCACAGCTCTTAGTGTCCCCCCCCGCCTCCCCCCCAATATGGAGTACCGAGAATGACATTGATATATTCTCATATGTACACATTGTTTATAATTCCATTGATTCACTTTTTTCTTGCCCTTCCCCTTCGCTTGTACCACTTCCCTTGCACCACTGAGGGTTCTCTGTTGTCATTGGAGTCCCTTTTGTGTCCCCACTACTCCCTAGCTTGCATATATTAATGAAAACACATGACCCTTCTCTTTTTGTGATTGGCTAATCTCACTTAACATAATGTTCTCTAGATCCTTCCATTTTCTTGTAAATGATGTTATTTTGTTCTTCTTTATTGCTGAGTAGAATTCCATTTTGTGTATTTCCCATAATTTTGTAATCCACTCATCTGTTGATGGACACCCAGGTTGGTTCCATTATTTGGCCACTGTGAATTGTGCTGCTATGAACATCGGTATGCATATATTACTGTAGTTTTCTGGTTTCAATCCCGTTGGTATGATACTCAGTAGTAGTATAGCTGGATCATATGGTTGGTCCATTCCCAGTTTTCTGAGGAGTCTCCACACTGATCTGCATAGTGGTTGAACTAGTTTACAATCCCACCAACAGTGTAGAAGAGTCCCAATTTCCCCACATCCTCGCCAACATTTGTTGTTGTTTGACTTCTTAACGATTACCATTCTAATTGGGGTTAGATGAAATCTTAGAGTAGTTTTGATTTGCATCTCCCTGATTGCTAATGATGTTGAACATTTTTTCATGTATCTATTAGCCATTTGTGTCTCTTCTTTCATGAAGTGTCTATTCATTTCAGTTGCCCACTCCTTGATCGAATTATTTGTGTTTTTAGTGTAAAGTCTTTTAAGTTCTTTGTATATCCTAGATATTACACCTGTCAGAGGGATAGCTTGCAAAGATCTTCTCCCATTGCATAGGCTTTCTCTTTAGGATCTTGGTGGTTTAATGCTATCCCACTTATTAATTCTTGTTTTAATTTCCTGTGCTTTGGAGGTCTTGTTGAGGAAGTTTCTACCTGTGCTTATATGTTGGAGTGTTGAACCTATGCCCTCCTCTAATAATTTCATAGACTCTGGTCTAACTTCCAGGTCTTTGATCCATCTCGAATTGGCTCTTTTGCAGAGTGAGAGGTAAGGATTTAGTTCCATTTTTCTACAGGTAGATAACCAGTTTTCCCAGCACCATTTGTTGAAAAGACTGTCCTTTTTCCAACGTATGTGTTTGGCACCTTTGTCGAAAATCAATTGGCTAAAGCCGGGCATGGTGGCGCACGCTTATAATCCCAGTACTTGGGAGGCTGAGATCCAAGGATCCGGGTTCACGGCCAGCCTCAGCTACTTAGTGAGGCACTCTGCAACTTCGTGAGACCCGGTTTCAAAATAAAGTATAAAAAATAGGGCCGGGGGTATAGCTCAGAGGTAGAACACCCCTGGGTTCAATCTCCAGAAAATCAATTGGCTATAAGTTTGTGGACTTGTTTCTGTACCTTCTATTCTGTTCCACTGGTCTATGTGTCTGTTTTTGTGCCAATACCATGCTGATTTTATTACCATATCTCTGTAGTATAATTTGAAGTCAGGGATTGTGATGCCTCCTGCATGGTTCTTATTGCTGAGAATTGCTTTGGCTATTCCTGGTCTTTTGTTTCTCCATATGAAATTAATGACTGATTTTTCTAGGTCTATGAAAAATGATGTTAGTATTTTGATAGGGATTTCATTAACTCTGTAGATCATTTTTGGCAGAATGGCCATTTTGATAATATTTATTCTGCCTATCCAAGAGCAGGGGAGATCTTTCCATCTTCTAAGATCTTCTTCAATTTCTTTCTTCAGTGTTCTATAGTTTTCATTGTAGAGGTCTTGTTTTTTTTGGTTTGTTTGTTTGTTTTTTGGCAGTACCAGGGATTGAACCCAGGGGCATTCTACCTCCAGGCTACACCCTCAGCCCTATTTTTTATTCTTTATTTTGAAGTTGCAGAAGGCCTCACTAAGTAGCTGAGGCTGGCCACGAACCCGGATCTTCTGGTCTCAGCCTCCCAAGTACTGGGATTACAAGTGTGCACCACCACGCCCGGCCATTGTAGAGGTCTTTTACCTCTTTGGTTAAGTTTCTTCCTAGGTATTTAATTGGATTTGAAGTTATTGTGAATGGAATTGTTTTCTGGATTTCTTTCTCAGTGGATTCATGGTTGGCGTATATGAAAGCTATTAATTTTTTTAGGTTGACCTTGTATCCTGCTACTTTGCTCAATTTGTTAAGCAGCTCTAGTAGATTTTTGGTTGAGTTGTTTGGGTCTTCTATATATGGGATCATATCATTTGCAAATAAGGATAATTTTAATTCTTCTTTTCCTATTTGAATTCCTTTGCTATCCTTCTCTTGTCTTATTGCTCTGGCAAGAGTTTTGAGGACTATATTGAAAAGGAGTGATAGTGGGCATCCTTGTCTTGTTCCTGATTTTAAGGGGAATGCAAGCCATTTTTCCCCTTTCAATATGATGTTGGCTTTGGGTTTCTTATGTATTGAGTTAATGATGTTGAGGTATGTTCCTTCTATTCCAATTTTCTGTAGAGTTCTTAACATGAATGGGTGTTGAATTTTGTCAAATGCTTTTTCCGCATCTATTGAAAAGATCATGTGATTCTTGTTTCTAGTTCTATTTATGTGGTGAATAACATGTATTGTTTTGCATATGTTGAACCAGCCTTGCTTTCCTGGGATGAAACCAACTTGGTCATGGTGCACATTTTTCTCAATATGGTTTTGAATGCACATGGCTAGTATTTTATTTAGAATTTTTGCGTCTATGTTCATTAATGATATTGGTCTGTAATTTTCTTTTCTTGAGGTATTTTTATTTGGCTTTGGTATTAATGTGATATTGGCCTCATAAAAGGAATTTGGAATAATTCCGTCTTTTTCAATTTCATGGAATAGCTTGTGAAGTATTGGTTTTAGTTCTTCTGTTTTGTAAAATTTGGCTGAAAAACCATCTGGACCAGGGCTTTTCTTTGATGGAAGACTTTTCATTGTTGTGTCTATCTCTGTGCTTGCTATTGGTTGATTCAGGTTTTCTATATCCTCTTGGTTCAATTTAGGAAGGTTGTATATGTCTAGAAATCTTTCAATTTCTTCCATGTTTTCCATTTTATTGGAATATAAGTTTTCAAAGTAGTTTCTTATGATCCTCTGGATTTCTCCACTATCTGTGGTGATGTCCCCTTTTTCATTTCTGATTTTGGTAATTTGGGTTGTTTCTCTCCTTCTTTTGGTTAGGTTAGCTAGTGGTTTGTCAATCTTGATAATTTTTTCAAAGAACCAGCTTCTTGTTTTGTTGATTCTTCGTATTGTTTTTTATTCTCCATTTCATTAATTTCTGCTCTGATTTTAGTTATCTCCTGTCTTCCACTGGCTTTGGGCCTCAACTGTTCCTATTTTTCAAGATCCTTGAGGTGTGTCATTAGGTTGTTTATTTGGATGTTTTCTGTTTTTCTTATGTGGGCACTCAGTGCTATAAATTTTCCTCTTAAAACCACCTTCAAAGCGTCCCATAGATTTTGGTATGTCGTGTCTCTATTTTCATTTAATTCCAGGAATTTTTTTTATTTCTCCCCTTATTTCTTTTCTGATCCAGTCCTCGTTCATAGGTTTATCATTCAGTCTCCATGAACTTATGTGATTATTTTTGGTCTTCCTGTTGTTAATTTCCAGTTTCATTCCATTGTGATCTGAGAAGATGCACGGAATTATACACATCTTTTGAATTTGCTGGTGCTTGCTTTATGACCCAAGATGTGGTCTATTTTGGAGAATGTTCCGTGGGTAGCTGAGAAAAATGTGTATTCAGGTATCGCTGCTTGAAATAATCTATGTCTATTAGACCTATCCGGTCTATAGTTTTCTTCAGGTCTGAAGAATATTTATTCATCTTTTGTCCAGAGGATTGATCTAGTGGCATGAGTAGTGTGTTGAAGTCTCCCAGTATTATTGTGTCTGGGTCTATTTGGGACCTGATGTCCTGAAGACTTTGTTTTATGAATGTGGTTGTGCCCACATTTGGGACATACATGTTTACTCTTATTATATCTTCTTGTTGGATTGTTCCTTTTATTAGTAAGAAGTGCTCCGCTTTGTCTCTGCTGATGTGTTTTAGCTTAAAGTCTGTTTTGTCAGATCTAAGCATTCGTAGCCTTGCTTGTTTTCAATCTCCATTTGCATGGTATATCTTTTTCTATCCTTTAACCTTTAGCATATGAGCATCTTTGGATAGAAGGCAAGTTTCTTGTAAGCAGCATATAGTTGGGTTATGCTTTTTAATCCACATTGCCAGTCTATGCCTTTTAATTGACATTTAATTGACTGTTATTATTGAGATACGATTTTCGATTCCTATCATTTTGAGTTCTATTTTCTGTTTGATGTAGTGACAAATCTCCTTGTTTATTTGCCTACCTGGTGGAGTTCACCTCTTCTGTGGTTCTGAAAATTGCTTGTTTTTCCTTCTTTGTGATTTATTTCTTTTAGGATTTTCTCTAGTGTTGGCTTGTTCCTCATGAGTTCTTTAAGTGATTATTTATCATGGAACATTTTTATTTCTCCATCAATTTTAAATGATAGCTTTGGTGGATATATCAATCTTGGTTGGAAGTTGTTTTCTTCCAGGGTCTGGAGTAATTCATACCAATCCCTCCTGGCATTCCTGACTTGGGTTGAGAAGTCTGGAGTGATTTCATTGTTTTGCCCCTGTATGTCACCATCCTTTTGTTCTTCCTGCTTTTAGGATTCTTTCTTTGGCCTCTATGTTAGTCATTTTAATTATTATGTGGCGTGGTGAGGTCCTTCTTTGGTCCTGTCTTAACAGTGTTCTATATGTCTCCTGTATGTGAATGTCCAAATCTTTTTCTATGTTCGGAAAATTCTCTGAAATTATTTCTTTGTAGAGGTTTCTTATACCCTAGGTCTATGCTTCTAAACCTTCTTCAATGCCTTTTATCTTTAGATTAGGACGGCTTGTATTGTTCTGAATTTCTTGGATGGTCAGGGTGTGTTGTTGTAATATCTTCTGTATATTATTGACTGTGTGTTCAGTTTTGAATGAACTGTCTTCCAGGAGTGACACCCTGTTTTCCATGTGGTTTAGCCAGCTAGAGTTGGTGTCTATTGCAGTCTTTAATTCGTTTATTGATGCCTTCATTTCGTTCAGAGTTTCTTTGTGATTCTTTCTTAGAGCCTCAATTTCCTCCTTCATCTCCTCTACACTTTCTTTGAGGCCTTTCATCATTTTGAAGATCAAAATTAAGAATTCTCCATCTTGCATTTCCTGCAGGTCAGTATCAGTAATCTCACTTGTTGATGCATTCTGAGTGTTTCTTGTTTCCTCACTGTTCCTCATTCTTGTATTTTCGGTGTTTTCAACTTTGTGTTTCTGCTGCCTCTGCATAATCTTCCTTTCTGTGTATAAGACCTCTTGATGGTCCCTGTAGACCCAATTGGGTCAGTATGCTGTAGACTGTGGTTCCCTCCCATCTGGTTGACTGGGGCACAGTGTGGGGGGGCAGGAGGGCTTCGTAGCTCAGGTGGTGGCACGTGAGGTGCACTTTGAGGTGCGGGTGTTGGTGCCAGAAGGTGTCTGGTCTCTGAGGTGCAGGTGCTGGGTGTCGCCTAGGCCCCAAAGAATGTGCACAGGCTCCAGGTCTCGGGTGGCGTCACCTGAGGGTGCCTGGGCTCTGATGCACAATGCTGAGGATCGGGCGTGGGCCCATAGGGGCAGGGGGTGTGGGCTCCGGGTCTCAGGTGGCAGCGCCTGAGGGTGCATGGGCTCTGAGGCACAGTGCAGAGGATCGCGCATGGGCCCCAGTGATGAGTGCTGGCTTCGGATCTCAGGTGGTGGCGCCGGAGGGTGCCCGGGCTCTGAGGTATGGTGCAGAGGCTTGAGCGTGGGCCCGAGAGAGGTGCAGGCTCTGGGTCTAGGGTGGTGGCACCGGAGGGCACGGGGGGGTCCAAGGTGGGGCACGGAGGGTTGCCCGGGGCTTGGGTGACAGCGCCAGAGTGCTCAGTGGGTCCAATGTGTGGGTGTTGGGGATCACGTGGGTTCGTTGCATGGTGGGGGGGAGGTGCGTGGCTCTGGCAGGAGGCCACGCTAGGTTAGCCTTTGAAGGGTATTCACGATCTGCTATAGGGGTGGCCCCACCACTCACAGAATTCTGCTCCAGTTCTTCGCCCGATTTGCTGGTGGAGGGGGGGGCTATTAGATCTCTCCCCTCAAGGGAGTTTTCATGTCTGCTGCAAAAAAAGGTAAAAAAATAAATGTTTAAAAATATTGTTACATATTCCTAAAAAATTAATTCTAGTATCTCTTCTAGAATGTTCTCCTCTCCTTTTGAAGACAATAATGGATATCATTTATCTGACATTTCTAGTCCTACCCTACTATTGCTTCTCCCTTTCTGTGCATCTGTAATTGTGTTTAAAGAATATCTCCTTGGCTAATAAGTCAACTAAGTACTTACAAGTTTTCCCTTTCTCCATTTGGACACATCTCTCAACCTAGTCAAAATATTCCCCTTGCCATATCCCCTCCCCCAGTGTCAGCTTATAAGGAAGTTTTATACAAATCCAGGAAAGGAAGCCCTTTTAGAGCTGGAGACCTTTGCTATGTTTTTTCTTTTCTCTGGTCACAGGCCCATCCCTGTGTATACACATTGCTCATTTCAGTAACCTATTCCAGGAATTCTGTATCCTAAAAATGAAGTATTTATTAAGAGGCATTTCTTTCATAATACTAAAATTGCTCATCACTACAGCCCATTACTCATTTTCCAATGTTTGCTTCTGAACCACAAAGTTACAGTTTTCGTTACTGATACACTATCTCCTAAGATTACCACTCTGTTTAACCCTGCTCTTTTGTATTTGACATAGTTCTAGGGACCCCTTTGTATGATATCTCCAATTCAACTTGAGACCCCTAGGTGCTAAAACCTCAAAGCCAGGGTGATGAATACAATGACTCTATTTGTTCTAGAAATTAGTCAGTTGTGCTAACTGGAAGCCAGACTACTGACATAGTCTCTGGAAATATCCCCCAGGATCTTTTGAAGAGCTTCCTGCAAGAGGTAGGTCAGCATCTGCTCCCTTCCATTCCCCAAGCCTCTGCTTGTATGTGATTAGACTCAGGAAGCACAACCATGCTATTATCCATGTCAGCCCCCTTCATCTGAACTGGAGCCTTCAGTCCCAATACCACAACCCCACTATTCTATCTTCCTTTCTTCAGGAGTATTATCTCTGCCATTTCCTGTACTCGAATTTGTTTCCCTAGCAGTGAGAGATTGAGGAACCTTCTGATCTTTCTTGGATCCTGAAGTTTTCCCCATTGTAAATAGCTTCTGCAGCAATTTGTACTAACTACACATGATGTTTCATACTGTATTCCACAGAATTTCTATACAAAAGGCCCTCAAGTCTTGACTTATATGCTAAGGTACTTCCAATGATGGGTGTGCACAAACTTGACATATAAGTCCCAGCATCAACCTGCATTATTGAGTAGCATTCTGATTGATGTCAGACATTCTGCTGTAGAAAGGGAGGCAATTTGTGTTTTTTGAAAACATATATAATTCTTAGTGCCAGACTCTACAAACTTTCTATTAATCTCTGTTGCATCTATACCTTAGAGGTTTTGTACCCCACTATATTTCAATGGTATGTTCTAACCACAATTCGAAATCTTTCTCTGAAATTCCTGATGTTGAATTCCTTCATGCCCTTCCCCAAGTTTCTAGTTGGTGGGTAGAATAAGCTCTCAACAAGAGCCAAAACATTGGTTCTAATAGAGTTTTCAGTAGTAGTTTTGTTATAGCTAATAAATCTGATTGGATCTCTTAAGTAGCTCAAGAATGTATGCAGTATACCCTATTTTTTCTGGTGTGTCACATTTCAATTTCTCTAGGAAATGATGTCAAGCTTGGTTTCAACATGAATATACATGTGGATATTCTTGAAGGAATTTCATTTGTCTATTCTGATAAGCTCACAAAACACTGTGCATGTGTGACTTGTCAGGTAGAAACATTCAGTATCCTACCATATACCCTTCCAAGGGCTTTTCCACAGCATTCTCTGACTATCAATTTCTTTAACAAAGACCTGCACAGAGATCAATCTCCACTCCCCATGCCATTAGCCAGGGTAAGCAGACAGGAAAGGCTCTATTAAGACTGACAATTTAATCTGATAGATATCTAGATGCCCTTTGTAGATAAAATATCTCAGAAAATTCTCCATGGTCCTGGTATCAGAAACACACCTTAACAGTACAGGTTAATAGTACATGTTATCTATTTCACCCAATACCTATCCTGATTTTGTTTTGTTTTATTTTGTTTTTTTTTTTTTTTTCAGTACTGAGGATTGAATTTAGAGACATTCTACTTCTAAGCTACATCCCCAGCACTTTTCATTTTCTTGAAACAGGGTTTCACTAAGTTGCCGAGTTTATCCTGAAACCTGCAAACCTCCTATCTCAGCCTTCCAAGTACTGGGATTACAGGTGTGTGCCAACACCCCAGACTGCTGATTTTAAATTAAAATTAGTTCTTCGGTTTTCAGAGACTCTAAAATCTTCATTTCCACTAGCTACTTCCGTTTCTAAACGTCAATCTTGCCCACACGTAGATACCAACTAGGCCACTTGCTACATGTGTCTGGCATTCAGGCAGGTCATTTGAACTACAGGTATACATTTGGAGTTTTGAGAATTTGTAGAATTGATTTTAATTAGAAGCTTGAGCCCTGAGGCAATCAAAATTTTGGAGGTAAGAGAGAACCAACAAAAGAAAAAAAAAAGGAGCAAGTGAAAATCAAGAAAACTGCTTAAAGAATATGGGAAGTTGAGCATGGTGGAGTACACCTGTAATCCCAGTACTTAGAGGCTGAGACAGGAGGATCACAAGTTCAAGACCAGCCTCAGCAACTTAGTGAGACTCTATTTCAAAATAAAAATAAAATAGGGCTGGGGGTATATCTTGGAGAATGCCCCTGGGTTCAATCCCCAGCACTAAAAAAAAAAGAAGAAGAAGAAGCGAGCTGCCAACTATGCCACATAATAATAATATCAAAGGCAAAATAGGGTGAAGAATGAGAACCTGTATTTTGACAAGAAAAGTAAGATATGACCAGTTATTTTGACAGAACAACATCAAAGGATAGGGACAAAGTCGTGATTGGAATAGATTTAAGAGAGAATGAGGAGAAGCTGGAGGTAGTGAGTATAGACAGTAATTTTGAGGAGTTTTGCTCCAAAGTCAAGCAGAGATGATATAAAGTCATCAGAGTACATAGGATCAATATGAGAGGTTTTTTTTTAATTAAGAAAGAAGACTTTGTATGCTTATGGAAATAAAATAAGAAGATGAAGGGGAAAGGGGAGATTTGCTGGAAAGATGATCGTGAGAAGGCAAGAGGCCTGTGTTTGTATACCAGTGAAAAAGTGGACGTTTGCCTGAAGCAGACACAGCCATCCACAGCAACAACAAAGAAAGTCCAGTCATGAGATTTGGTAGTGGGTTCTAGTAATAATTCTCTTTTGACAACTGTTATAGAATGCCCCCTTGAAGAACTCATAAATTGGTGTTCAGAGTTGATGTAATTGAGTCATGAGGCTTATAATCTCAGCAGTGGATAAATCCATTGTAATAGGCCAGTAGAGTGTGGCTGGAAAAGGTGGGTCCCTGGGGCTGCGGTCTTGGGGATTATATATAGTTCCTCCTCACCTTGCTTGTCTCTCTTGGTTCTGACATCCATGAGGGGAGGAGTGAAGCCTTGTGCTCTCCCTCTCTCTGCTTCCTGCGGCCATGTCCTGAGATCTGCGGTTCCAGATCTCATGTGGACTGGACCCAAAAATCTCCAAAAACTCTGAGCAAATAAATCTTCCTTCCTCAAAATTGTATGGTCAGGTCTTTGGAGTTTAGCTGTGAGAATGCTAAGACAACAACTTTGCTATTCTTGGTAAAATGGAAAGCATAATCATGAACTAAGAGTGGGGCTCAAGGTGGTAGGTTGGAGGTTTACAAGAAAAGAGTGAAAATATTAAATAATTATCAAGGACAGTAAGAGGGTTAATGGACTAGGAATATGTATAATCTGATATCAGGCAATATTAAAGGCCCGCTTGAGAGTAGTAATCATGAATTTAAAGTGAGAGAGCTAGCTATATTATCATCCAGTTTGTTCAGGTGTATGGATGCAGGTATATGGTAAGAGTGAATCTTATTTTGTTTATTTAGGGCTGAATTTGCCAAACAGGCAAGACAAAGTGAGAATGCAATGCAAAAGATGAAGCTGTTATGCAACAGAGTGACCAAAATGAAGGAATTTAAGCAGATTAAAGATAAAACATAAGGTAGATAAAAGAAAGTATAAAGGAATAGAATCAACAGATTAGAACCCCTACTGAGTATTGTATTTCTGGTTTTGGAAGACAAAAGAGAAGCAAGATTCATCCAAACAAACATGTATATTGGTAGATTATTTTTGGAGAGAATGATGATTACAATTGAGATTAAGGATGGTATGTGGTTTTCGGTAATGACAAGGACTTAACTATGATATTGGGAAAGGCAAACTATAGATAGTGCAAGACAGTGTCACAGGAGGAAAGAAGGCCAAGGAACTATGTAACCACATCACCAGAGAACCATCTACGTAAATATTGAATGTATCAAAGATTAGAGAAGACAATGTATACCAGAAGCAAATTTCTTCAAGAAATCATAGAAAATGAATTAACATTTATATGAAAGCCCATATTTCTCTCTGACATTTGATAACAACAATGGATGATTTTTCTCTTCATCATTATAGATATAATGATAAAAGGTAACAAACACAGAGCATGATGAATTGAGCACTTTTATTGTTGACTTCCTACCCAGCATTTGTTTATTACCCTTGTCTCTTTACTATGTGAACTCTGATTTTATTCTGGTATTCATGTCTTCCTTTTGAAATCATGTTGGATTATGAACTTGATTGGTTTAGATGCCAGGATTAAGAAATTTCTGGGTGTGTGGTGTCTACAAAGCAGTTTCCATATTGACATATGGAACAGCAAACTGAGAGGGGAGATCCATCCTGAATGTGGGCACCACTGTCAAAAAAGCTGGGTGCCCTAGCTGGGTGTAGTGGCAGATGCCTGAAATCCCAGTACTTGGGAGGCTAAGACAGGAGGATCACATGTTTGAGAATAGCTTCAGTAATTTAATGAGGCCCTTTGCAACTTAGTGAGGCCCTGTTTCAAAATAAAATAGGGCTGGGGGTGTAGCTCAAAAGTAGAATGCCCCTGGGGTCAATTCCCACTACCATAAAAACAAACAAACAGAAGCCCAGTGCCCAAATGGAACAAACAAAAAAGGAAGGAGGAAGCCATTATGGACACAAGATGGGTTCTTCCTGAAAGGGGTGTCTATTGCAGCGCCACCATCATGGACATCAGGCTCCTGCTCCTTCATTTTTCTAAGATGAAATCTCATTACTTATCCTCCATGGAGATTCCAGGCTTAAGTCTTGGACTGGGACCTCATCCTGGGTCCCTCGTATTCTGAGTTTCCAGCTTCCTCGGCTGAGCAGCTACTGGGTTCTCTGGCTCTCCAGGCTGCAGACTACCCAGCTTCCGATCATTAAGCCATCCTAATAAGTCTCCTGTTGTAATCATCCATATACATATCCTGTTGGTTCTGCTTCTCCAGAGAACCCTGAAGAATACACATTGGAACTATTGGCACCAACCCCATGGGCAGAAGATGTCTAAGGGTAATCACATGCCCTTACCAGCAACTGATTAAAAAATGACATCTGATCTGATTTGAGCCAATGAAATGCCACAATGATGTTTCAGAACTTCTAGTAAGTTCTCTGTAGAATTTTTTCCCCTTTCCTGAAAGAGCTCCCCAAAATGCCAATATTTTTCAGTTGTTATTGTATATGAATATTAAGCCTATGTTTTTTCTATCATTCTAAAGATAAAGCAAAACAAGAGGGAGAGAAAAATCAAATAATCACAGGCTTATTGTATTTACCCTAAAGCCAGTCCTATTGAGGATTTCCATTTATATGAGTCAATAAATTTCCTTATTGTTTAAGGATAAGCCCTTTTGATGGGCGTTTTCTCTTACTTGGATAAAATAAGATACTCAATACATATGCAAAGAAGATTACAAATGTTGATGAAATTGTTTGCACCAGAGGCATGGAAATATAAACAGAAATATTGAGAAATTTTCCCTTCATGGACTAAGTCTGATTTTCAAGGATGTACTAAATTATTGGCCATCTTAATTCTCTAGAACACGTATAGGAGTTATATGTGCTTTACTTTAGGCAACTAAAAAGTATCTTACTTTCACATATTAAATTGAGACCATTTAATTATCTAAGATATGAAATAATAATTTTATAAATCTTGAGCTGTAATGGTAATAATGCGTGAGTGCATGAATGTAACTGTAAATCAGTGCTCGTGATCAAAAAGATGGCAGAGAATATGTGTAAACACTTTACACATACATAATAATCTCATACAAAAAGTAGTTCCAATTATAAGAAAAATATCGCCAATAATTTTTAAATGACTAGGACATGTTCCTTAACAACAAGAAATAAATTGAAAGTAGGTTTTTGCCATGTAGTTCTCAAAGTATCAAAACATAAAGTAAACTGAGGACACAATGTCCTAAGAATGTGACAGTTACTCTTCTGCCATCATGCCTAATCAGTGATTAATATAAGGCTGGAAAACAACCCTAGTCAATAGAAAACTAAGCATGGCAACACTAGGGCTAGAATACACAAACTCTACTAACACACAGAGAATGGAGAAATAACTCTTGTGAAATGAAACAGTTTTTAAAAAATATATAATTACAAAAGCATGTAGTTATTGGGTTACCATTCTCAATTTTTCCCTGCAAATGCAGTGAGCATAGTAACCATCCTGCCTGATTTTTGGGGTCCTTCCCCGCAATCTCAGGTAGGCTAGTGAAATATGAAGAAGTGAAGTCTACTGCAGAAACTTTAAAAGTCATTGCTAAGCTTTGCATCTTTGTGTTCTGTCTCAGGATAGTGTATCATCAAAAAGGGTCTATCAGACTGGATCCTAGCATGATAGAACTGGATAGAGTCCAATATAACCCACAGAAGATGCACAAACAAGAAATAAGCCCTCCTTCTTTTTGTTATAAAGAAAAGATATGTGAAGGTTTTTGTTGTTGCAGCATAACCTTGCAAAAACTTACGAATACACATAGTATTCAAACACACACACATATTATGCTTAAACAAGATAATTTAAATAATATCAAGAAAATCCATGTAAAGGTAAAAAAAAGTCACCTGTATGAAAGAGCTCACATTTTGTATATAATCATGGAGATAAAATAAGATTCATGTTAATAGTCAAAAATAAAACCTTGTTTTTCTCTGCTCTCACTTGCTTTTCATCTTTTTGATCCTCATGCACAAATTCCTTCCAAATATTCTGAAGATACATCTGGAGTATTTAAAGGGAGATGCAACATTAGTCTTCTTGGATATCCTGTAACAACTACCATTTTCCTCCTTTCTGGCTCAGCTTGCCGCACAGATGTCTTTTGTATCTGCCAACACAAGAAAGATTATTTCCATAGCTAATGCACACCAGGGGCACTGCCACTTCTGTTGGTAGCTCCTGGAGTCTGTACTGAGGCTTCTGATGCCAGATATACAGGGAGCTGATGTCTGTAAGAACAGCATGGTCTATGTCCCTGCTAAAGTGGCAATTGCTAACCAAACCACAATCACTGATTCTGTTGAACCCTATGCCATCAGGTTCCTCAGATATTTTAGCAAATTACCTCATTTACTTGAGAGCTTTCTCTCTCTCTCTCTCTCTCTCTCTCTCTCTCTCTCCATGCTTTCTCACCATAGAAAGCAGAGATAATTCTATGCTAGTAGAAAAGATAATTTTTAAATAAATAGCTCTATTGTATATTCAGTGTTCCCTTCAATTCCTTGCTATCCTAATGCCTTTGAAGTCATATGAATGACTTCTATAACTTCACACAAGACCAAATTATTTCCCCAGTGGGGCCATGTCCCTTACATACCTAGATCCTTGTCTCTATAGCCCTTCATAGAAATTCAACAGACACAAGTTTAAGGCCCTTTTTATATTGAGCATGATGTTAATTCCTAGAGATGGAATGATAAATAAGAATTCTCTCTGCCCTCAAGAAACTTGCAGTCTATAAGCAAAACTGAAAAGTAAATAGAAAATCATAATTGGGCTAATTCCAATATATTACAAGAACCTGATGGAAGGGGGAAAAAGCTATTTTTAGTTGTCAAAGAAGGCATTCCAAGCAAAAACATGTTAATCTCAAATTCAAAGCATTAAAGAAATTACACCACAAAATAAGAGGGAGGGGGCAGGAGAGACAGAGGGAACTTTTTTTTTTTTTTTTTTTGCGGTACCGGGGATTGAACTCAGGGACGTTCTACCTCCGTGCTATACCCCTGGCCCTATTTTTTATGCTTTATTTTGCAACCGGGTCTCACGAAGTTGCGGAGGGCCTCTCTAGGGGGAGAGAGAGAGAGAAAGAGAGAGAGAGAGAGAGAGAGAGGGAGAGAGAGCTGAGGCTGGCTGCGAACCTGGATCCTCCGGTCTCCGCCTCCCAAAGTACTGGGATTACAAGCGTGTGCCACCACTCCCGGCTTGGGAGCATTATTTTCAAACACTTAGACTGCAAACAAAATCTGATCATTTTGAAGAACTGAGTTAAGATAATATGATGACCCCAGGAAGAGCATAGATGTTATGAGGGCACGGTAGTGTCACCGCATGTCCCCGTGTATGATATTTACCTAGCATAGAGTAATTATCTGGAAGAATGAATCATCCCAAATTGTGAGGGCCTCAAAGGTTCATAAGATATATGACTGGAAAGTTTAATGGGAGCAAGATCATGGGGGCCATTGTGAGGTACTTTAAGTATTTTTGGATCCAAAAATAATTGATAACCATTGAAGAGTTTACTAAAAAAAATAGATGGACATCATTACATTTGCATTCCACTACAGTGTTAGAATAATTGAAATTGATGACAGAGAGCAGAAAAGGAATTCCACTTAGGAGGTCATTGCAGTCATTGGATCATATAGGCAATACCTAAACATTATTTCATATTTACTATGATCCTGATACTATTCTAAATGTTTTACTTGCATTATCTTATTTGATCTTTGAAAAATTTCAATGAGGTAGGTTACATTATTTATAAAAAGGAGGAACACAAATCACAGAAAAGTTAAGAAATCTACTCAAGGTCACAGAGCTAGTGAGTAGGTAAATAACAGAGCCAGGATTCAAAACCAAATAGCCTTACCTAAAATTCCATATTCTTAACCTTTTGTGTATATCCCACATTAACAGAAAAGTAAAAGTCAATTATTATTTTTAAAAGTATAGTATTGGTTGGGGCAAATGTCCCAGAAAGATGTTAAGGAAGAAAAATTAACATGAGTTGGGAATAGGATTGAATGAGTAGAAAGTGAGTAAAGAAGAAAAAATCTAGGAGTCCAAGTTTCTAACTTGAGTAATTAAGGAAACACAGAAGGACATTGGAGATGGAGAGAAACTGGAGTAAGATGGTAAGTGGTATGTACTCGTTAGCTATCAAGTGGGGATGTTGAATACGTGAACTATTGGCTTGTATGCTAATCTGGAATGAAGATTGAGATGTCAGTCATCCACTTCAGATGGTCATTGAGACTATGTGATATATACCCATTCAAAGATTTTATATAGTGAGAGAAGAAAAAGAATGTAATCTTGATGTACATCAAAGTTAAGGGGACATCAATGTATTGGTCAGATCAACAGAATTCACAGAATGAAGAAAGGAAGGGGGGG
>PVJS01002902.1:0-50000 GCA_004027185.1 Glis glis | reverse complement strand
TCATTACCTGTCCCATCCCTTCCTTCAAAGTTTTCATACCTCCTAATCCCTCCATGACACCTAAAAATCAAAATTATAGGATTCATGTACATATGAAATTTTATGGTCACATCTGACTTTTCCTTACCTCCCCACATAAAACTAAACTAGAAATCTGAACCCTAGAATCCTAGCTTTTACTGTGTAATCTATATGTTGAGTGGCATGTGGCAGGTTACACAGCTTTTCTGAGTCTCTGTTTTCTCAGCTTTAAGAAAAACTAATGGATGGCTGTTGTAAGGATTATTATTGGGTCGTTGGAAAACACTTTCACCAAGAATCCAACCATCTTGCTTTTTCACAATCAATTAATTTATATAGAGAGAAACTGAGGGATAGGCAGGAAATTTGTCCCAAATTAATTATCAGTAGAGGTCGATGGGGATTTGAAGGCAAAATTCTTACCAAGGCATTTAATAAGTATGTTATGATTCCTTTAAAATAAAGCTGTGTATAAAAGAGTGCTTGAAATAAAAATCAAAGTTATTTTTTCATTCACTATTTGACTTATTTTATATATTTTAATACACCTTGATTGGTGCATTGCAATTTCACATTTTAATGAAGTTCAGAGTGATTGGGACATGCATATACACAGCATTTGGTGAGCTTCCCCCCTTCTCCCACCCCATTCCCCCTTCCCAGTACACACTATTAAGATTGGCATTATTAATTTCGTATATGTACGTATTGTGAATGGAAGTGTTTCCTTTATCGATTTTCACCTTAGCTGTTATCCTAACACTCTGATTCATGTACTGCACTAAGGATAAAGCTATGGAAGACCTCAATGTAGCCCTCAAGTAGTCTCAAATTTTTATAAAAATCTTTTCAATGATTTGCAAAATCTTATTTCAGTGAGGGATGGAAAAGAACAGGAAGGCTGTGTATATAAATTGGCACATGGGTGAAGTCTTGAAGGTACCATTTTACACAGAAGTTCACCCTTGATCTTAACACCCCATTTCCCCAGCCATCACGTTGGTTCACACCCTCATCTCTTCGAGAAGTATTAATACTAGAAGAAACCTGAGTGCAATGGACTAAATGTGTCCTCCAACACAATGCACCTGTTAAAACTTAATCCCTGACATGATGGTGTTTGAAGGTGGGGCTTTCGGGGCTTTTGGGAAGATAATCAGATCCTGAGGATGAAACTTTCATGAATGGAATTAGTACCTTCACAAAAAGAGGCACAAACAGATCGCTCCCTCTCTGTCTCTGCATGCACACACCAAGGATGGCTTTTGTGAGGTCAGAACCAGGAAGAGGGCCCTGACCAGGAACCCAATCCACCTGCTACCTGGGACTCATTCAGGACTTAAAGTCTCTACAACTATGAGAAATAAAAGTTTGTAGGGTGTTTTGTTTTGTTTTGTGGCACTGGGGATTGAACCAAGAGGATGTAACCTCTGGGTTACATCCCTGGCTTTTTTTTTTTTTCAGTACCAGGGATTGAACCCAGGGGCGTTCTACCTCCGCGCTACACCCCCGGCCCTATTTTTTTGTACTTTATTTTGAAACTGGTCTCACGAAGTTGCGGAGGACCTCCCCTGGCTCTTTTTATTTTTTTATTTTGAAACAGGGTCTCACTAGGTTGCTGAGGGTCTTGCTAAATTGTTGTGGCTGGTCTCAAACCTGCAATCTTTTATTCTCAATCCCAAATACTGTGGTTATGGGCATGCACCACCATGCCCAGTATAAAGTTTGTGATTTAAGCCACCCAACTCATTCTGCTATATTAGCCTGAAATGACTACGACACTTAGAAATCAGCAAATTTCAGGTCCATCAGTGCCTGCTTGTTGGACCTATCCTGCACAGTGCTCAATATTCGTGCTCTCTTTTTGATTTTCAGAACTGTCATTTTCCTTTCCATTCTAGTCTAGTTTTTAAACCTCCTTCTTACTCTCCCTATTCAGTTGTTCGTAACACTGATTTAGCAGTTCCCTATCCTTAGTTGTACTTTAAATGATTTAATGCCATATTTCGTTGCCCCATTAGCTTTTTCCCTTAGTACTTCACACTCTTTTTTCACACCTCATCTCTGCTTCCATTTCTTGTTTCCCATGAAGAGTGTGAGCCACTTGCTCTCTATCTTAAGCGCCCCATTTAAAATGGGGATTCTGTCTCTCCCTTCACCCTTATTCTGCTTTATTTTTCTTATTAGCACAAATATCTGACAAACCTAATCTATTCTTATTTATTTTCTAACTTCCCTATTCAAATCTAGCAGGGTTCTTTGTTCATTGCTGCCATTGCAGTCACTGGTACGTGCATCTCACAAATGGGGTGAGATACATATTGAATGAAACTGATTTTTGTAAACATTTCCAGAGATAGATGTTCTTCTATTGTGGGCTGTTTTTCCTTTGCAGGCTGTATTGCTTTTCATTGTATCGCAATGTCTTTTAATAGATTCAATGTCGGAGTGAATTTGTCTTTATCTATCTCTAAACGCAGGCACATTTATAACTACCTACTACTGACTAAAAATAGAGTAGGTTTATTCCACTTGCTCCCATGACCTGTTCTACCTGAGTACCACTCACTTCTTACCCTTGAACCTGCAGTTGGAAGGGCTGGCTCTTATTCGGAACATATGCTTTCTACTCAAGTTACCTTATAAATCTGATTTCCTGACTTGGGACAAAACTGGCCATCTCAATGAATAGTTTTTGACAAAATGTATATTATTTTAAATAGTCTAAAATGGGTCTTGTCTTAACAATTTCCTGTTGTTGGTCTTCAGTTGTAAAAATGGCTTTGACAGGTTCTTACTCTCCTGCCTTGTTCCTATCTAGTGGGTTGAATGGTAGCTCCCTCCAAATATGTCCACAAACCTGTAAATGTGACCTTATTTGGAAATGGGAGGGGGCCTTTACAAATGTAATTAATTTAAAGATCTCAATATGAAATCATTCAGGACTATCTGGGTGGTACCTAAATCCAGGGACAAATGTCATGAAAAAAAAGAGAAAGAAAACCACAGGGAGAAAAGAAACGGATGGCCATGTGGAGAAGGAGGAGAGGCTGGAGTTAGGCAGCCGCAATGCCAGGAATGTCTGCAGCCAACAGAAGCTAGAAGAGGCAGGAAAGAATCCTCCCTAACTGTCTTTGGAGGGTTGCAATTCTGCCAATACCATGATTTCAGGACTCTTGCCTCTAGAACAGTGACAGAATACATTTCTGTTGTTTTAAGCCACCCCGGTTTTAGTAATTCATTATGGAAGCCCAAGGAATTAATACTTTTCTGTATGCCAGATATGGACTTTCTAAGTAAGGAGCAAATTCTCTCCTTTATTGCCATGATCCCTTCGATTTTTATTTTAATGATCCCTTCAATTACTAGGAAGAAAAAAAAAGGAAAGCTCTGGTCACATGTATTCTCTTGAAATCTTTCCATTAAAATGTCAGTATGACACTAATATGCCCTTGGGAAAGCAACTCCCAAGCAGAGTTGTCCCTCCTTCCCTCGTCTCATGCCCAACACCCAGGTCATCCTTCATTTAGTGGAACAATTCAACATTCGTGAGTATTTTATGTGTAGGCACTGATATTTGTAAAACTCTATGCTATTTCCTGGATTCTACTTTCATTTTATTACAAATTATAGTATATCTAGCTGGTAGTTCAAGCAATATAAATGGAAGGAAAAAATCATTCTCTAATTTGGGGGTTAAGGATTTTCCCCCACATTTAAATTTTTCAGTATTTTAGAAAAAAGAAGGATATAAACCTCAGTACTATAATTTTTCGCAGTACTTTATTATGCCCTTCTCATTTAAGAAGACTGTTGATAAAATGGCATATTGCCCTCCTTATTGTCAATTTTGATCCATATTTAGATGTGTGTTGCCTAAGTGTGTTATACATAATAACCAAAAGTACCATTTTGATAAGTACCCAAAATATTAATTCTTAATCTCATAAAATATATGAGCAACCAATATAGGAAATCGATAATAGCATAAACTTTAATGATTCACTGATTATTAGCTACAATTTATCTTTTTTTTGTGGTACCGGGGATTGAACCCAGGGGCGTTCTACCTCTGCGCTACACCCCCGGCTCTATTTTTTATACTTTATTTTGAAACAAGGTCTCACGAAGTTGCGGAGGGCCTCACTAAGTAGAGAGAGAGACAGAGAGAGAGACAGAGAGAGAGAGAGAGAGAGAGAGCTGAGGCTGGCCGCGAACCCTGATCCTCCGGTCTCCGCCTCCCAAAGTACTGGGATTACAAGCGTGCGCCACCACGCCCGGCCAATTTATCATCTTTATATGATAAAATTTTCCTCATGCTTCCCACACGTCCACGGTGACTACCTCAGACTAGCCTGCCTTCCATGTAGCTTTTCTTTTTTATAGACTGTTGGATGTGAAAGCACTGACTGCTTGCTCTACTCACCTCACATGCCAACTCATTGATTTCTTCCAAAATATGTTTTCCACTGAACCACAGATTGCAATCTCTACCACAGGAGAGGTATATATAAAAATATGACATGACTAAAAACATATGATCTCCTTAGTGAAATTGAAATATTTCTTTAACATCTCATATGCTGTACTTCCAAAATACTTTCATTACCATATAGCATGAATTCTTAGAAGCGATGCAAATGCAAAGAAATGCTCCGGAGAAGGTTTTTCCAAAAGGACCCCCTGGGGCTCCAGATAAAGCCTTGTCTGTTCTGGTTTATCCTCCTCATTAATGACCTAGAAAGGGTGGGTCCACAGCACATTAATTAAATTCACAGCTGTTTCTTAATTGGAAGGTGTAGCACATACCAGCAAAGGATGGAGACTCTAAAGTTAGAAAGAAAAGTGTGTGTGTGTGTGTGTGTGTGTGTGTGTGTGTGTGTGTGTGCAGGAGAATGAACTAAAACTCAAATTCCATGGGTTGAAGTTACTTGAGATGGCCGGATACAGCTTGGTAGAGAAGAGCATTTGTAAGATATCATATTTGCAAGCTGGGCTCAGTGAGACATGCCTGTAATCCCAACACTTGAGAGGCTGAGCAACTTGTCAAGACCCTGTTTCAAAATAAAACATATAAAGTGCTGGGGACCTGGCTCAAAGGTAGAATGCTGCTGGGTTCAGTTCCCAGTACCAAAAAAATAAAAAAAGATTTATTTGCAGAGATGCAAAAACTCCTTAAAATATGTTAACCTCAAGTTAGTATAATTATAATAGAGGATCAATTTTAGAGAGTAGCAAGAAGAGATAGCTGAAAAAACTAATGACTTGTAAAACTAAGACTTTATGTATGGTTCCATAATTAATTTGAACTTTCAAAGAGACCTGGTTAGACCACATGATCTTAAAGAATGCTCTCAATTGATAGATTAGGAATAGGACACAAGGAAATCTTCAAGCACTAACCCAGGGTCTAGGGCAAACATTTGACAGAACCTGAGCTAGAATTGTCTCCTGACTTCTAAATTTTGTGCAGTATTTCTGCACCATTGCCTGGTTCAACTTGAACTTCAGCATCAGGATGTGAAAATATCCTGATTTTAAGATAGGTAATTTCTGGTAGACAGGCTTTAATAGATATTTAGCATTTCATACCCATTTCTTGAAGAAATAAAGGAAGCAGATAGAAGTTCTTTCTACCAGGGTAAAGGCAAAACCCGTCACTTGTGGTAGTTTCTTCTCTCCAGATCATTTAGTGAGATATGCTAAACTCACTCATGAAAAGCTGCAACCACAAGATAATAGCAGGCAGACGAATTTGGTTTGAAACCTCCAATATTTATTTCAATATTACAATTCTCAGCTTCTAACTTCACAAATGAAGTTTAATATCTGTATTAACCTCTAGACAAGGCTGTAGTAGCAAATTTTTAAAAATTGTGTTGAAGGATTCTTTGAAAGAGAAAGTCCATATAAATCGAGACATGACTTTGCCTGAATCCTGACTTAATGCTGTGCTCTAATTTCCAGAGCAGAGTCCTTTCAATGGAGGCCATGCAAATGCAGTAGTTTGTGCAGAAAGTCCATGCAGGAAGGGAGCAAAGATGCAGGGGAAGTGAACTCACTCTTTAAAGGGATACCTTCCGAAGTTAAAGGTTCCCGCCTCTAAGATAACCCAGGAAATAGGTTAATGCTCCCTATGTGTATAATCAGTAAGAAAAGGAAAACCATTTCAATCCATCGATTAGTAAGAATGCCCAGAAGGTATCAGCAGAGACTTAGTGTTTAGTAGAGAAATGGAACAACTTTTAGAATCAGAACCGTCTGTTTCGTACCCTAACTTTACTCTTCTTGGAAGTGTGACATGGGAAAGTCATCAAGTTTGAGTGGCTTAACTTGTAAAAGGAATAATAATATTATTTACACTAAATATATAAGGATTGGGGGATCACATGTAAATTATCCAAAATAGGGCTGAACCTGCATTGTAACCACTTTTATACCTTCCAAAGCAACTATGGACAAATTCCTCAACATTAGAAAACATTCTAATAAATTATGTTGAGGTCAACTTCTAGATTTATTTGGAACCTCCAGATGTAAACTGAGCTGTCAATGTTCAGGGAAATTAAAAAGATAAGGGCCACCGAATGTGCCTAGTTTAACTTATCAATAATTCATAACCATATTGTGAGGAAATCTTGCCCTCATAAGATGATAAAATTTTAGATGATTTCATGAGGACTTTTCATTTCTAGTTTCTTGGCTGTGGTTTTCTGTTAGTTAAAGAACAATTCAAACCTATATCGAGGTAGTTAGAAAAGATATTCTTCAACTCATCTTTTGCTGTGCTATTAGTTCCATTAAAAACAATTTATTAAATATAGGCAGGTCAAGTCCAGGGAACAATGAAAGTTGGAAATAGTGTGTCAGATCTTTTAGGTAATCTGAACCACAAAATAATCACAGCCATGATTTTTCCCAGAGCTAACCATTCATTTTCACCCTTGCACTTATGAATCATTATGTTATTGTTTTCCTCTTAATGTCTGCTATGCATCGATGGTCATAATGGATGGAGATTGATGGAGAATTGAGACTGAGCAGCAACTTAGCAATTAAAATGCTCAACTGGTCTTTGTTCTAGTGTTCCCCGGTGGATATGGCCCTGTTCATTAATCTGCATGTTGATTACAGCCACTGTGTGCTATTGATCTGTATTTCCCAGCCCTGTGATTGTGAGAGTATTAAGTTGCCATAGGCATCTATAACAACTCATACCTCTGAACTTAATGCTGCTGACAATTAGGCAATGAAAAAATTATAATCACCTTTTGTTCTGACTTGAAGATAGCTAAGGAAATTTCCCAAGCCTACCTACCTACTGTAAATTCTTTTATTAAATCGATAAGTAGAGGGCTTATTTCACTTTATACCATAGGTATGGTTTTAAAGTTGTCCAGGTAATAAAAACATCTTTCCTCATTGACTTACTTTATAAACTTCAGGTAAATGTTGTTCTTATATTCAATTATTAGTGACTCCATTACATTAGTTCTAAATTTCTCTCCTCTGTTCCCAACCTTTTCCTCTCTGTCAAGCAGTTAATGATGTGTAAACCAGCACTTAGGTGTGCTGAGAGCATGTTATTTCAAAGAATGTGATCATGAATCTTTTTAGGAAACAGCATTTGAAAATGTGAACAATAATCCTGCAATGTATATGTTTATATTAATTTGCTTAAAGCAGAATATACTTCAAAATAATTGTCATATAGTTAATGAGGTTATTTTGATTGACGCAAAAGGAAATCTTGTTTTAGATCACAATGATTAAGAATGATTTTGTAAGACTTATATTTAGTAACCCTTGGTTAATATCACAGATGTTGAACATGAATATTTGAAACATTGTTAAACTCATCAGAAGAACCTATAAATACTTCCACTTAGGTGTTTGTTTTAATCACTGATGCATTTTAACAATGTAGCTAATATCTTGGGTCCTGTTTGATCAAGCACTTATTCATTCTTAGGCATATACCTTTCCTGGGGCTATAACTTGGCTTTTATATATGTAATTCTGTTAGAAAGATGAAAGGGTATTTAATTTGCTTTTAAAAGTAACAAAATTTTTTTGTTTGAAGTCAAAATTATAAACCCATATAAACATGAATTCTATGCCTACATAAACAACTATACAGGAAATTTTGTTCTTCACCAGAATTTAGACATTATTATCAAGTTTTACTACCTTGTCTACTCCTACAAAAGTGAATATAAATGATAAATTAACAGAGTTTTAACATTGTAATTTTGTTAGAAAGATTAGAAGGTATTTAATTTGCTTTTAAAAGTAACCAAAAACTGTTTGAAGTCAAAATTATAAACCCATATAAACATGAATTCTATGCCTACATAAACAACTATAAGGTAAATTTTGTTCTTCACCAGAACTTAGACATTATCAAATTTTGCTACCCCGTCTACTCCTATAAAAGTGAATATAAATGATAAATTAACAGATTTTTAACATATTGAAAACATACGGACCAGAAAAAGAGAATTAGTAACCATCCAGGAACCAGCAACTGGTATTAACGCAACCCCATATCACATTGCTTTTAAAAGTCATTCCACCCAAATCCAGCCCCTGAGGTCACTTTATAAAGAGCTGAGGTCACTTTTTAAAGTGAAGGCAGCACACATCATATTTCACATTGTTTGATATTACGTTAGGTTTGGAGAAGTCCACTTAAGTAGTCTAGATCATTCCATTGAATTGCTTCATATATTTCTAAAATATCCTATAGATCCCTTGCCTAGTTTTCGTTTGGAGTTCCTTTTATTAGGTTTTAAATTAGATCATAGTACATACTAAATTTTAGGTCATTATCATGACCTTATATTATCTGAATTCCAAACACTTTCTGCTGTGCTTCTCCACAACCGATTCACCTAGAAACCTTGTAGAACTAAGCTGATCTGATTGAAGTGCAGAAATTCAATGAGGTATAATTTCAGAGGCCTTTCAATATCTCACTTTTTCACAACAGAAAAAAATCACTTATTTGTATCACGCTGCCTGAAACCCTCCTTTTCTATCAGCAAACTTGTCGTTTATTTGGGTTAAGAAAAATTTCCCCATAAATTGGCATGGTGAAGCACACCTGTAATCCCAGTACTTGGGAGGCTAAGATAGAGGGATCGAAGGTTTGAGGCCAGTCCCAGCAATTTAGTGAGATCCTGTTTCAAAATAAAAAATAAAATAGGGCTGGGAGTGTAGCTTGGAGGTAGAATGCTCCTGGGTTCAATCCCTAGTACCACACACATACACACCCACAACAGATCCTTGCTAAAATTAAAATGTGTTCTGTGTTCATAAAGAGGAGTTTAGCTTCCCCCCACTCATACAGGTAGAAAAGGAAAGGGGAACAGGCAAAGGTGAAGAATAATATGAAGGTGAGAAGGATATTGAGGAAGGGACCAACTAATGAGAGTCAGAGAGCCAGTGAATCCAGGTATGAATAAATGTGATGATTAGGAAGGAGAACGAAGACATAAAAGACTTGGAGATCAAGAGAAGCAAAAACTAAATACAGAAATTGATGTCCAGCCCAAAACATTTTTTTGCATTTTTTAGGTTTTCCTAAAGTAGTACCATTCCTTACTTCCAGTTTTGTCCCAACTAGTCAAAATGTAGTAGCACTAATTATCAATTAGAACATAGAATATTGATTCCTGAATTTTATGCTGAGATTTAAATTATTACAATGATGGTGGCTTCATTTATTAACAGGGAGTAATAGTGCTACACTTCAGCCCATCTACTTCAAAGTAATTTTAGCTTGAGGGTTGGGCCTAATATACTATGATTTAAAGATAATAAAAGCCTTCTTTGTTCCGTATGTCAATAATGATCCCAATAATATTTTCAACTCTGAAATCAACAAAAATAAAATCTTTATATCTTATCATTCCCTCTCTATCTAGGATTTGATTGAAGTTCTTTCCATGACAATAAGATAATAAGTATTGATTTCATTTGCATAAACTCAATTTTAGTTCACTGTTTTTGTCTCAGAGTTTTAATATACACTATTTAATACTTTATTTACTTTTCATATTTATGTACCAGTGAGAAACAGGTAAGAATAAGTCAAAAATATTGTTCAACTCTACTGCATTCTCAAAAGAAATAACTTTATTTATAATAATTTATTCCACAAAGTAATGCACCTTGTGAGAGCCATTCTTATCTGAGAGTCAAGCCGTCCATCCCAGCAATCATCAACCTCCCCAGACCCCACCCAGTCCACTCTCCAGGGCACAACTGAGAAGCCAGCCTGCAAGATCATTGTTGATAACCCCATCAGATAAAAAGAATTAGAGCCTCTGCTAGTCATTTTTCATCCAAAATCCCCATAGTGCCTTCCATCATAATGTCCTGGTAATCAGGAGCAAGAGTTATCTCCTCCTCAGCCTGTGGGACTCAAAACTCACAGACATAATTCCTCCTGTTGAAAAGATGTTACAATAACAATTATTCCCAGGATTTCCTTGGCAACCGGAGCCCCTGTAATTGTCCATAGAATCTTTGTTCTTCTCAATATTCTTCCATAAGTCCCTATAAATTTTGTGGTATCAACTGTCCTCTTGGGTACCTAATCTCTCAGTACAGCATTACATGAAGAATAGCTGATTATATTCTTTCATTTTTCTGGATATTATAAAGACCATAGCCTATGATTCCTTAGCATTTTTTTTTGATGTGTGCTGACTAATAAATATGACTTGTGCTTCACTTAATGCTACCTTCAGCAAGGGGAAAATATGTACAAATTTTAATCGGGAATGACAGCATAGACCATTATGCCCACAAGTTTCTCCCCTATTTTATAGTGTATATTGTCAGTGCTACATGACTCTTTAATTCTTATGAATCCAACTCTGCATTTACAAATTGAAGCTGTGTAATGTAGCTTTTCTTTTTAGTGATTGAGTGTGAGCCTTAAAGCAAAGTCAGGAAATGGATGGGGAAATAGAATCTGAGTTATGTAGCCGCAAGCAAGTATTCAGATAATAGGAGCCATACAAAATTCACAAGAAGACTAATATAGCTAAAAGATAAAAATCAGATCTCAAGTATTCTGTATAAGATAAATATTTTCATTGAAGACACATTTTTTTTTTTCCCAAGGAGCATTAGAAGAAGATCCGGTCTCTTAACAGGCAAATTCAGAGAAAATGGAATAATATCTGTTGAAAATGGAGCAGATCAGTAAGTGGGAGAGATAGAAGAGACTTATGATATTTCTTACCATGACATCAGGAAAGGAAAATAAATAGAAATAAGATTTTTGAAGTAGACAAGATAAGAAATACAGGGCAAGAAATTTAATACATTTTAAGATCTAGCAGAGCAAAGAGTAGCCAAGATAGGAAGATGATGGTAAACTTTATAACAGAAAAGATAGTGATTAAAATCAAAGAGGCAATTCAAACTTGTTTCAAACTGAGATTATCCTAGTGTTGAATAAATAATTTTAACTGTAAAATGAATGTGAATGACAATAGAAGATAATATTACCCCAAAGTTGTTTTGTTTTCTAAGATCTTTTATATTTCTGTGATAATATTTTATTTTTATACTTTATTGGTACATTGTAATTATACATCATACTGAGGTATAGAGTGGTAGGAATATACATGCACGCAACACTTGGTACATTTGCCTCCAGATCCCCCCTTCCTCCCCTTCCCCATTGAGATTGGCATTGGTAATTTCATATACGTACATAGCATTATTCAAACTGTTACCTTCTTTACATCTCTACCCCACTTCCTCCCTACCCTAAACCCCCTCTATCACTCGTTGGTGTCTCTATTCCTCTATCTGAGGTCTCTTTTGTTTCCCAATTTCTACCTAGCTTGCACATATGAGAGAAAACATGCAACTATTTTATTTCCGACACTGCCTAATCTCTCTTAGCATAATATTCTCAAGTTCCATCCATTTTCCTGCAAATGACATAATTTAGTTCTTCTTTATGGCTAAGTAAAATTCTATTATGTGTAATCCTACCACAGTTTTGTGATCCATTCATCTGTTGACGAACACATAGACTGGTTCCATAGTTTGTCTGTTATGAATCCTACTGCTGTAAACATGGACATGCACATATCACTATAATATTCTGACTTAAATTCCTTTGGATAGATGCTCAGGAGAGTTACAGCTGGGTCATATGGTGGTTCCATTCCCAATCTTCTCAGAAACCTCCATATTGATCTCCATTGCAGCTGTGCTAATTTGTAGTCCCATCAACAGTATATGAGTCCCTATTTCCCCATATCCTTGCCAGCATTTATTATTGTTTATGTTCTTGATGATTGCCATTCTAACTGGAGTTAGATGGAATCTCAGTGTAGTTTTGATTTGCATTTTCCTGATTGCTACTGATGTTGAACTTTTTTCATATATTTATTGGCCATTTGTATTTCTTTCTTTGAAAAGAGTCTAATCAGTTCAATTGCCCATTTTTTGATTGGGTTATTTTTTTTTTAGTGTTAAGATTTTCAAGATCTTTGTATCAGAGGAGTAGCTGGCAAAGATCTTCTCCCATTCTGTAGGTTCTCTCTTTAGACTCTTGAAGGATAAAACTATGGATGTGAAAAATATTTGGCAGGAAAATATTATTAGCGTGCAAAAGTTAAGTAAAAATAAACAAATTTGGGATAATCACTCTTCAATAAGATAATTTTTAGCACCAATGTGAATCTGCCATGTCCTATGACTTTCAAAAGTTAATAGTCTACTAAGATGGAGAGATATATCTGTTAGTTATTCCTCTGCATAAGGAACCAATGCAAAATTAATGATTTAAAACAAAGAGCATTTGTATAGATCAGTGGATCATTTCTACTACTCTGGGCAGGATCAGCTGATTAATGCCTCCATGCAACTGCATTCAGCTGGTGAACCAGCCCTCTGACTCAGGAGGGCCCCAGCTGGGATTACTGTTCTCTGTTCCAAGTGTCCTCTCATCTTTCAGCCCACTAGGCCCCAGGATAGGTCACAGGTAGAACAGGGATCCAAGAGAGGTAGCCCAAACTTGCAAGTCCTCTTTGTGGCCTAAATTTAGAACTGTCAAATGGACTACATCTGTGACTAAAGCAAGTTACAAGTCTATTTGGGATTTAAGGATGGAGGAAATGGATTTGACCCCTATATGTGAGGGACTACAAAATCTCACTGAAGAGGAGAGGAGAGTGTTAAATCAAAGAGGCCTGAAAGTAGGTGACACTGAGAGACTGTAACTCAGTTTCTAATGACTAAAGAGTAGGCTGAATGAGGAAGAGAAAGCATGCTAAGATGATTCTGTTATACTTTATAAGAAAAGGAGAGTCTACAATAAGAGAGGAGCAAGGGTAAAGCCCAAAAGTGGAAATGTTGTAGTTTGGACCCTGTGTGTCCTCCAAAGGCCCATGTGTTAAAAGAGTGGTCTCTAGGGAAGTAGTGGAACCTTTAAAAGGTTGTGGCCAGTGGGAAGTCTTTAAGACACAGGACACATGCCCTTGAAGGGATAGTGGGACCGACCCAACCTCTTCCTCTTTTCCTCTCTTGCTTCCTAGTCATGAGGTGAGTGTTCTTGCTTTGCTGTGAGCACCTGCTGTGTTGTGCTGCATTGCCACAGGCCCAATAGCAGTGTAGTCAACTAGTTTTGTATCGGAACCCCTGCAACTGTGAGCCAAAATAACCCTTTTCTTTTTATAAATTGATTATCTCAGGTATTTGTTATAGTGACAAAAAGTTGGCTAACAGGAAAGATAGAGATATTGATAGGAACCTATTAAAATAGTTATGTGAGAGAAAGCAAAAGAGTAGAAATTAGATCTGAAAGTTATTCAGCAATAAACAGTTGATGGAGTGAATTTTTTCCATGCATGGGTGAAGGCCAGTGAATGAGAGGGAGAAATTGAAGGTGATCTCAAGGTTTCAGGCCTAGACAACTGAGTGGATGCAACCATAGTCACTGAAAAACATTGCAAGATAAGTGTTTCTTTTTTTTTTCTCCACTCCCTCCCCACCACCCAATGAGAAAGAAGAGGGGCTATTGAGAATTAGCAGACTTTTGGAAATGCTACTTTTTTTCCTCTTCTGATAATTATACACTTCAATGAGGTAGAAGAATTGGAAGTCAAACTGAGTTGAGGAAAGAGTTGTGAGTTAGGACTTACACAAGCAACTCTTTTATGATGCTTTTCTGAAAAGAGATGGAAGTTGTACAGTGTAGCCAGCGGAAGGTGAAAGGCTGAAGTAAATTTTGTTTGCTTTTTTTCATGTTTCTTTGCTTTTGTATTTAGGATGGAAAAGGTGTCAGCATTTTTTATAGGTTGAGAGAAAGGGAGAAATTAAATATATAGGTGTTGAGTGGGTTGGGGAATCAGTTTCACTTTTGGAAATAGAAGGGAAAACAATTTTAAAAGAATGTACGTTAGATGCCTTTTTATGTGGCAAGACAGGGAGTGGAGAGTTAAATACCTGACTTGTTCTTTTCTATGCTCAGATGGTTTTGGTTAGCGGAGAAGATTTAAGAAAATGAATAACATAGAGAATAGCTCCCTTGGGAAGTTTTGAGAGAGAGCAGGCTGAGGACATAGAATAACTTGCAGGAAGGTTGAGGACATTCCTAAAGGAGAAGCCCCATTGGTGATGCCAGGATCTATGCTGGGCCTTTTCATAGATATTATGTTGGAATCTTTTGCCAGCTTCTCCCAAGGCAGGGCACGCACTCTATACATGGAGAGATTAAAGCTTTTGGAGGGTGATTCATAACACAGAGGGTGAAGGACCAAGGATTTGAATCCAGGTCTATTGGGTTTCCAAGCAGATCTTCCCACATCACATTTCTCCCTAATTTCAATTTTTTTATGGTTTTCAATGTACATTTTCCCACCACTGATTTCTCAAACATGGTCCCTGAATAGAAAGAGCTTTCTGCATCATAAGTACAAATCAAGGGTTGGTTCCTCCTGGGGCATCCTTTATAAAGACAGGAAGTTGCTGCAAGGACAGGAAGCTGCCATCTCATTTCCATACTGGATGCCCACGTGGGCACCGGACTCCTTTATTTGCCAATTGACTGTTTACCAGGGAAAACAGAAATGATGAGGCTGCAGTAGAGAGCAACAGTAGGCTAGCATATACCCTCCGGTTTAGTGCAGCGAGTCTAGAGTGTTTTCTTTAGGTTAAGGGATTTCTATAAAAGTCAACTGGGCTATACCAGCTTCCCAGGACCTGCCCAAGAAAACTGCCTCCTGTGCGGGAAGATCCCAAGGACTCCTCTCCCTCTCATAGCTGGGCAACAGAGAGACCTTATTCAGAGCCTCTGTAGAAATCCAGCCATTCACACACCCTGTAAGACAATAGACATCAGGCATCCTGCAACAGAGAAGAACTAAAGAAGTCAGCCTTTCACCTTCCAAAGCTAGTATAAAAGAGAAAGGCTAGAAGATGAATTAGAAATTAAAATTATAGCCCAGAATAAACTGGCTGGAGCTTTTCAGAACTTAACCAAACAAAGGAGCTAAAAGAATTTTATAAGATGTTTAGTGGCAGAAGCATGAATACCAACAGATTATGGTTACATATAATGATTGGAAAAAAAATAAAACTATTGCTGCTTCTTTTTAAATTATATTATGTGTCTGTGTGTGTGTGTGTGTGTGTGTGTGTGTGTGTGTGTGTGTGTTACTGAGGATTGAACCCAACGGCCTTCTATCTCTGAGGAGCTGCAACCCCATTCTTTCTTTCTTATTTTTTTTTTTTTATTTTGAAACAGGGTCTTGCTAAGTTACCATGTGCAGGTCTTCTTTTTTTTTTTGCGGTACTGGGGATTGAACCCAGGGGCATTCTACCTCCGCGCTACACCCCTGGCCCTATTTTTTTATATTTTATTTTGAAACAGGGTCTCACGAAGTTGCAGAGGGCCTCACTAAGTAGCTGAGGCTGGCTACGAACCCGGATCCTCCGGTGTCCGCCTCCCAAGTACTGGGATTACAAGCGTGCGCCACCACGCTTGGCCACCACATGCAGGTCTTGAACCTGTGATCCTCCTGTTTCAGCCTCTCAAGTACTGGGATTACAGGTGTGTGCCACCATGCTTGCTCTGTCACTTCTTTATACTCCCACTAAAATCAAATTCATTGATGAACAAATTACACAGAATCATAAAAACTTGAGTTAAGAGGACCCTGGAGACTTAGTCTTTGATGTGGTTGGCAGCAGCTGCAGGGTGAAAGTCAAGATCACAGACACCTAGAGATGATGGGATGGCCCGCCAAGGAGAAACACCATGGCAACATTGGCAGGTTGCATTTTTATTTGTTGATTATGTGCATAGCTTAGAACTGTCTTTTTGCTGTAAACAATTGCCTGCATTCAAAGAAACAATTCCTGCTTTTTGTTTACTTCGCATGTGCTCAGCCTTTGATCTTCATAGCCAGGTGCAACTCCAATTTCTATTTCATTTAAAAATAAATCTTTTCCATTTCATTGATAACTTCTGGGTCCCTTTTATATAAAATGAGAAAAAGCTAATTATCTATCCTCTATTTGAAATAAGCTCCTTACTCTTAATTTTTCTTTTCTGGTGTTAAGTGGCCATTCGAAGTTGAGAGGATTACATGGACTGAAGGGTCCTTCAGCGGACTTGAAAACACCCAGGCACAGGCTTGGAGGCACTCTCTTTCTCACGATGTGATTCTGGGTTCTTCTAATATGGACTTATTTTAAAATACAAAGGCTCCATAATTCATTCTCTTTTTATAATTAAACAAATAAACCTTAACTGAGTGTCTGAAGATGTTAATGAGTGTAGTTCTCAACATAAACTCTATGTGTAGTCCTTTTATTGTGTTCAACGCTATCTAAGACTACACATCACTCTTTTTTTTATTGGTGTATTGTAATCATACATCTTGATGGGTTTCAGTCTGCTCAGCAAAGGAAACTACCAAGAACCTCAACAGAGAGCCTACAGAATGAGAGGAGATTTTTGCCAGCTACTCCTCTAGAGGACTAATATCTAGAATATACAGAGAACTCAAGAAACTCACTGCTAAAAGCACAAACAACCCAATCAAAAAATTGGGCAAGTGAACTAAATAGATACTTCACAAAAGAAGAAATACAAATAACCAATAAATGTATTAAAAATGTTCAACATCATTAGCAATCAGAGAGATGCAAATCAAAACTACCCTCAGATTTCACCTAATTCCAATTAGAATGGCAATCATTAAAAACACAAACAATAACAAATGCTGGCAAGGATGTGGAGAAGTAGGAACTCATACACTGTCAGTGGGATTTCAAATTAGTGCAACCACTTTGGAAAACAGTGTGGAGGATCCTCAGAAGATTGGGAATGAACCTACCAAATGACCCAGCAATACCACTTCTAGGCATCTACCCAAAAGAATGGAAACCAAATTACCAGACTAATACATGCCTATGTATGTTGATAGCTGCACAATTTACAATTGCCAAACTATGTAACCAGCCAAGATGTCTATCAACAGATGAATGGATTACAAAACTATGGGATATATACACAATGGAATTTTATGCAGCCATCAAGAACAAAATTATGTCATTTTCAGGGAAATGGATGGAATTAGAGAATGTCATTCTCTTTCTAAGGAACTTAGAAAGATAAAGAATTCTTCAATGAAAATCATGGTGCTTCCGAAAAGATGGTGAGATATTAATATGGTACCATGGAAAACCAATACAGATTTTGGAGGGAAAAAGATCTGAGTTCAAATCTATATACACTCCAGTGCTTTCATTTCATCAATTTTAACACCAAGACAAATATTCTTACTTTGGAGACATGATACAGTAATAGATAGCCAATCTGAAGTGTTCACTGTCTTTCCTTAGCATTCCTAAAGTAGAACTGGTTAGATTTATGCCTATCCTATGTGATATGCAATAACATACTTAACACATTGACATAGTCACTTACAAATTAAACACTTTTGCCCTGTTTTTGATCAGGGTAAGGATGGGGTAGGGCTGGGAAGTCCTTCAAACCTTTTTATATAATTTAAATCTCTCTGAAACACATATTCCATCTAAGTTCCACACTTTCCCCCATCTTTAGGTATTGAGTAACCCCCTCTTTTCCAATCTTCTCCATTTAAAACAGGTCTGTAATAATATTGTATACACTGACCAGCACAGTCACCTCAATTAATTATCTCTCCTATCCATTTGCATTTTGACCTTTGTATTTTCTAATCTCTAACTTTGTGCAGGGGTACATACTATGGATAGAGTTTGTGAAATAAGTTTTTAGGTCCAAAAAATTGAGTACTAGGTGGAAGAAAAAATATCTAAACATTCTTCAGTGCTTATGTGTGTCCAGACAGTGCTAAACACTTTACATATATAATCTCATTGATACTCAAAATAAGCCCATAAGTAGGCATAATTATTATCATTTTACATATGACAGCTAAAGCACAGAGAAAATAAGCAATGTCATGTAATTGCATTGCTATGATGAAGTTGATTTTAAATTCAAACACAAGTGGTCTATCCCTTGAAAGTATGCTATTATTTTATTTATCACTATTCTATTTTCTTTATATTTCCTTACCTTAATTTTGTGAGAATATAATTAGATCTTTTCTATCAAAGGAATAACTTGACTTAAGCTCCATTCTGTAGAAACCGCCATCATGTAACCTTGTGTGCGCTTATTTATTTTTTTTGTAAAGATAGCATTTCCTGGAAATTGTCAGTGCCAACCATTTTGCCAGTGTCCCCTTCAACCAATGGCATAAAGATTGTGTGGTTAAGGCTCCCACCTGTAGGAATACAGCACAGGAGCCCTATGCTGAAAATAAAATACCCATCAGTTTTCCACCATGTTCTTGTCTACCTAACTTTACCGGTGTCAGGATCCCTTTTTGCAAAAAGTAAACTCACCTTGCTGAGCCACTTTCGAATATGTGTCTTTTCTTATGACGCCATGGAAATTTATTTCTAACAACTTCAAATCCTATAAAAGGACACTACCAGGGAGACATTTATAAGGAGTCCAGTGGCTATCAGACACAAATCTATACAGAAATAGATAGATGATAGATAGATAGATAGATAGATAGATAGATAGATAGATATGCTAGCACATAACATGCACTGCACACACAATCAGTTACTTGGCTTGGATTAGTTGCCTACTATGATGATAAATTACCACAAATTTAATATCTTAAAACAATACAAATTTTTCATCTGATAGTTATGGAGGTCATACATGTGAACTCACTTTCACTGAGCTAAAATCCAAGTATTGATTGAGATTTATTCCTTCTAGAGGTTTAGGGGAGAATCCCTTTATTTCCTTTCCTAGATTCTATAGGCCACCTACATGCCTTAGCGTGTGGCCTCTTCATCTCCCTTCAAAGTCAGCAGTTCAGCATCTTCTCTTCCTGTCTGACATCTGTTCCTGCTGCTCTGCATAGACTGTTGAAAGAAATATGAGCATCAAAGAGACCACTGGTGAGAACTTAGATGAAAATGAGGAACATGGTAGAGAAAGCCTATAACTTCTTAGTGAATAAATTTGTCATAAAAAGACAGTTCACAGAAACCTAAATGTTGAAGGCACTGCTAGTGAGTCCTCAGAAGGAAATGATAAACTAGTTAGTAAAAAGTGAAGGAAAAGTAATCCTGTTACCTGGCAGCAGAAACTTAGCAAAATTGTGTCCTTCAATTGTGTGAATACAGAACTTGAAAGCAATAAACTTGGATATTTACCTGAGGTGATTTCTAAGCAATATGTTAAAGGTATGACTTAGTTTTATTCTTTCTTTTATTGTAAATTGCTAGAGGAAAGGGATAAATTGAAGGAAGACCTGTCAAGGAAAAAAGGAACAAGAACTTGATGATTTGGGAAGATCCCAGCTTATCCATATTGCAAAAAGAGCCAAACTTGGAAAATTTACTGTCAGGAACACATGCTGTGGAGTGAAAACCCAAGGTATAGGTGGATGCCCTTTTGCCAGTGACTTAGAAATAGCAAAATCTCAGACCATCCAATCACACAGAAGACTCTATGAAGAAATTAGGCATGTGATTTGACTAACAGATCAACTTTAACATCAGCTGAAGTCAAAATGTGAGATGTGATTATCCAATAAAGATATGTGGAGGGGCCCCTTGCCTAAGAGTGATTTCCTGTTATATATATATATATATATATATATATATATATATATACTTGAAATTCATGAGATTCTAGGAAAGTTATAGCAGCAGAACATTGACAGCTTGGACTGAAAGGGACAGAGAGAGGATGAAATGAAACAAAGCCAACAGATTCCCAAAAATTCTACAGGCAAGAAATAGGCTAGAAAAAAACAACTCATGCACAAACATGCACCACTCTTTGTGAGAAAGGAAGGATAACTCCAAGGGATGAGCTGAGAGCTCAGAGTGCTGAGCCACAAAGCCACAGAGGATTATCCTCAGTCCTTACAATTTAATAAAAGCCAGGTGTGGTGTCACACACCTATAATACCACTACTTGGGAGGCTGAGACAGGAGGAACAAAAGTTCGAGGCCAGCCTCAGCAACTAAGCAAGACTCTCAGCAACCAAGCAAGACCCTGTTTCAAAACAAAAATAAAAAATGGAACCAGGTGTGGTGGCACATGCCTGTAATCCCAGTATTTGGGAGGCTGAGGCAGGAGGATCACAGGTTCAAGGACAGCCTCAGCAAGTAGTGAGTTTCTCATCAACCTAGCAAGACCCTGTTTCAAAAAAATTAAAAGATAGAGCTGGGGGTGTAGCTCCAAGGTAGAATGTCTCTGGGTTCAGTCCCCAGTACCACAAAAAAACAAAAAGCAAAAAACTAATGAATCTGCCTGCTGGAATTTCAAAATTGATTGTGAATGATAAGTCCTTTTCTTTTTATTTTCTTCCTTTTTGAATGTAAATGTCCATATCTGCTATCATGTGCCTTTCTTGCTACTGTATTTTAGAAACAGGCACCTCATTTTCTCTTTAGGGAGTCTAAAAATGGAGAGAAATTTTGCTCCATGATTGATTATATCCAGAGTCTCATGTGTATTTGATTTAGATGATAAGATTTGGGACTTTTGAGCAGCTAAGACTTAGATGAGACTTTGGACACCCAAGTTGATGCCGAAAAGTTTGAGACTTTTGCAAACCTTTGGATGATGTGAACATTTTTCATATGGAATGGACTTTTTGGAGGTCAGAGGGTGCTGGGTTCTGCTTCACATTTTGAAGCTATTATTAGGAGCATTCCCATTTAGGATTGTTTTTGTCTTCTTAATGAATTCAGTCAAAGTTTGAGATAAAAGAAGCAGAAAAATGATGAGACAGAAATAGGACTTATTTGGTAGAGGATTTTCTTTTCCTAAAAAAAAAAGATTGCTTTAAAATAAATACAAAACTCAATATTCTGTCAAATCATCCAGACAGAAATTTATTTTACTTGTCAGGATATAATTCGTTTTACAAATTAACTCCCACTAAGTTATGAATGGCACAAAATAGGGTGCAGAGGAAGAAGCAGCAAAGTTTATCAAGATATTTCTGGAGAGAGTTCCTTCTGACCCAGGTTTCATTCAGATATTATCTATGCATACACTAGTGCTATAGCACACACAACCCTGAGTCTGGCTTGGAGGGGATGTCTGGAAATGATTTCACTTAGAGAAAAAAAAAAGATCTAAATTATCTCCTCAAATCTGAGACACTACAAAGCACAGAGCAAGAGAAATGATGAGTAAATACTGTGGAACACATGAAGTCTTCTAACCTTTACAAATAATCTCTGCTCTCTTTTTTCATCATATAGAGATCCCTCTCTGCCATACATACAGTATTTTATTTATTGTTTGAAAAGCTTCAAAGGCAACCTGGCCAATTATATTCCCAGGAGGTTGCTTCACCATCTGCTAAGCAATAAAACTTCCTAACACTTGGTAAATATCAGTTTCAGGCTCTGTCTACACAGCATCAAATAAAAGAGAGAGATTCATAATGCTCTAAACATTTTTGGTTACCAAATAGAACTGGATTGAAATTACATATAATTAATATATATATATCATATATAATTATCATTGAGATAAAAAAAACACTGTTAGCAACTTTCCCAATCACTTTCCTTCTTCTTGGTTCAAAAAAAAATTTTTCTGAATCCCATCTTGTTAACTGACAACAATCCTAGTAATTAAACATTAACCAAATTTGACGACTAATGATGATATGTGACCAAAGTGTATTTGTGAGTGGCCTCACCCTGAAGCTTATGCAGATAGAATAATTTTCATCATATACTTATTCCACCAAAAAATAGGTATTACCCACTTATTATGTAACAGATACAGGTCTGGACATTGCACTAGTGAAAAATGAGATAAAACAAAATGAAGTCTGTTCTTTTACATTCTAACACAAATACGATCCATAAGCAAATGAGTAAAATGTCAGGGCTAAAGGACTAAAAATAGTGGAGAAACACTTTTGAAAGACGATTAGGAAAACTTTCTCTGAGGCGGTGACGTTTTAACAGAGATATGATTAAAGTGAAGGAGTGGTCAAGGCAGATGTCTGAAGAGAAGTCATCCCACGCAAGAACAGCTGGTGCAAAGGCTTCGAGTCAGGAGCAAGCAGGGAGGTGCAGGTGGCTCAGGGGGGAAAGGAAGGGGAGAGCTGTAGGAGATGCACCCCTAAGTCTCTGGGGAAATATGAGTCAGATCAGCAGGTAATTGTGGATTTCATTCCCAATGCAAGGGGAAGTCATCAGGGAACTTGAGTAGGGAGGTGATTTGATCTGATGCATGCTTTGAAAGGATCCCTTGGGCTGCCGAGTGGAAAAGACAGCAGTCTTTGTGGGTAATGGAGAAACAAATATACCAGATAGGAAAATTCTGGATAGGTTGGGAATCGGTGCATAGGTGGTGGAAAAATAAATGATACGTACTAGGATCCTGGCTCCTTTTTGAAGAGTTTTTTGCCAATAGATTGAATGTCAAAGAAAGAAGAGACTGTATATCTTCAGGATGAGCAGGTCTCCACCAGGTGAGTAGTTAGTCAAATTACTAAAACCATATATCTACTTTTGTTGCTATATTTAGCAGCAAAATGAAAGAATCATTTTCTTCCCCCACTTTCCAGATAATCAGTGATGTGGGTCAACAATACATGTAGAAAAATACCCAGTGATGTGGGTAACCAACATATTTAGAAATGAATCACTCATCAAGATACTAAAATAACTACATGCCACTCAAAATTATCTATTCCTGGTTGATTAAAGAAAAAAACACTCTGATCTTCTATATACTACTTAAAATTTTGAATGTTACCTGGGCATGAAAATTATCCCATGACGGTAAATGTATGGTATCCTCAGTCTAGATAGAACATAAGTGAAATTGTATTTCTTTTCCCCCCTCTATTAAAAGAGCTAAAACACGTATATTCCCATTGATAAACACACCATCTATCTATCCCCACAGCAGCCAGCCTGCAAGTTAATTGCCTAGACCTGACAGTGTGGAGAACAGCATTAATAAATGGGGTGTACTGGATTGTAGAAAGAACAGATGTGAGTTTTCTGCTCTACTGTACAATGAATTAATTCTCTATCTCTCCATTTATATACTGCGGTCACCACTGAAGACCTGTGTTAAAGACTCTATGGTAAAACACTCTTCATATTGTCTCCACTATTTCAAATGTCTCCAGTGGCATTTAAAATTTCTCTTTAAGACATAGTCCTTTTATACAGTGTTGGGAAGGGGTGGGGTGTTTTTACTTGAAATGCCACTGAAATACGATTTTTGTTTGTGGTTGCTCTAAACAACATGTTCTTACAGACCTACTGCCTGGAGAAACTACAATTGTACAATTACCTATAACTTTGTCTCCGTGGAAAATGTAGTTGAAATATATTCTGCAATAAATTTTGCCATTTTATTTTTTCTATCTGACTCAAAGGATGCACGTCTTTAAGCTCCTAGGGATGCAGCTTCAGTTAAGGGTTCAGAAGATTGATCCGTGAAAGAAATGCACATATTTAAATGCCACATGGAAGTAAAAGTATTTTTTTTGTCATGAATTTCATTATTTGGTGTCAAATGTCATGCAAACCTTATGGGTATTTACTGCTTCTCTGGCTACAGACCAAACGTTTATGGATAAAATCATTCTGAGACTCTATTACTAGACAGAAGCTAGAAAAATAGGAATATTGTTCCAGCTTCTGCTACATTCCCAGCATTCTGGTAGGTGTGCATTACTGTAGCACACTCAATCATCACAATAGGCTAGTGCAATGGTAAGGAGTTCTGTTTGTGGAACAGTACTTTTCTGATTAAAATTCAATTTTCTGGTCTGTAAAAGATAGAGATCAATTTACCTAATTTACAAAGATATAGGGAGTTATGCCTCTAAATTGTTTAGCCCAGTTGTTGCATAAAAGCTCGCTCTGTTCGCTACATACAAGCTATGAGTTAAAGAATTGGTAACAAATGAGAAACAATTTGCTTTCTATGTAATGTGGCCCAGATTCTTAGACCATAAAAGAAAAATGCAGAATTTATACTCAAGGTTATTTGCAAACATCTACTACGCCCATATTTGTTGAATGTTTACCTGTAAGCTGTGCAAGAAATTTACATATGCTATCTCATTTAATTAAAAGAGCACTCTGTGACAAAGGTCATATTATTCCCATTATGGAGATGAGAAAATTGGAGACCAAAGATATTATGGAATACTCTATAATACGCTGCCAAAGTTCATAAACACGGGAATTAAAACTAGTACAAATGTACGGCAACCTCCTTTGGGGATTAGGAATTTAGGATTTGATTCTGTAACTAGCACATGACCCAACTCAAAGCTTTTTTGCATCATCACTCCACCACAGTCCAAGAACATCTTTATTAAAAGTCATTTTTCACAGAGTGATGCCATGTATAGAAACGCAAACCGGTAACCTAGCTGCCAAGCCAAGATGAGCTTTCTAAGACCGCCACTGGTCCTGTAAGCATTCAAGATGAATCCTACAATTTCAGTTCTGCAAGTTATGAAACAGTTTCTGTGGAGAAAGAAAGAAGCCACTTTGGCAGTACCAGAAAGACAGAACTTAATGTGGCCCCCAATCTCCTCATCATGCCATGGAAAAGCAGGCCAGGGCCGGAGCATCTCCTGGATGGGGTTGAGTTTTGATCCAGTGGTGCCAGACTAGATGTAAACTCTTACCTATTTGTGGAAATTGTTTAGAAAAACAACTGCCAATCACCTGAAGACTGGGACTTGCTGTAGTCCCCTTTATCAGTGGAGGAAAATGTATAGAATGTTTTAAAAAATCGAAAAAATGATACTCAGATACAGATGAGGGTGCATCACTTCTTATATAATATCAGCTGACTTAATCATGATACAATTTTTCCCAATTGTAGTAACCACCAACCTCACAAAATGCAGCCAATTCTAATATATCTAATACATCAGACATGGCTCATTGTTTGAGGTTTTTTTTTCTGTATCAACAAATTTAGCATGGCGTTAACATAGTGTAAATAAATATGTATACTTAACCATGACTCTACATTAAACTTCACACAAATATTAGAAACTTCTAGAAGTATTTCATTTTTCATTTTTTCTGGTCTATGTTATTAGTGTTTCTCCCTAAAACCTCACAGAATTTTAGTTTGTTTTTAGTACTAAAGATGGAACTCAGGAATATTTTACCTCTGAGCTACACCCCCCCAGCCCTTTTTATTTTTTATTTTGAAACAGGTCTCACTAAATTGCTGAGGGTCTCCCTAAGTTGCTGAGGCTGGCCTCCAATTTGCAATCCTCCTGTCTCAGCATCCAAGTACTGGAATTACAGGTGTGTGCCACTGTGCCTGAATTATTTTTAATGTTCTTAAATCCAGAGACAAATAAAATGGTCTCTACAGCCAGACACAATGTAGTATAGGAATCTTCCTCACAAACCCATGCCAAGCTACCTCAATTATTTTATTATTAAACTCAGATTTTCACTGATTATTTGCCAAATATTACTTGTGAACAAGCATAGTAATATACAATAAAATTATTTAGAGCTGTGGAGATAAAATTAGATCTTTCACACTAAGAGATAGCCAGGAAAATTCCTGATATTGTTAACACTCAAATCGACTAATTTCAAGAGACAGGAAGGATGAACCAATATTTCAATGAAATCCACTTTGATCAAGATACAGGATGTTTGTTTAAAGGTTGACATTTTGTGTAAAAAGGCAGATAAAACAACAAATTCATCAGCAAGCTTCACCTCAGAAAAATATGAAACCTCATATGCTGAGAAATCTTCTCATGCGGAAAATTCAAAATCACTATGATGATAAAAGCCATAATGGAAATTTTGAGAGCATGTATGATTTCAATAATCACAAAATAATAAAGATTTGCATTTGCATATATCCTTTATTTTCTTTTCAATTATCATTTAAATATGTTATCACAAAATCTCCACTCTTGTACAAGGCTGATATCACAGTCACACTAACATGCCATGTTCATTCTCATTTCTATATCCCTCTCATGCTCCTTGTCATATTAAAAGTTCAGACTTACTAAGCCAGCCTTAGAGTGGGAAGGAAACAGGAAAGTAGTAATAGGATGATGATCTGGTTGAGAAGGAAGACTAGACTGTAAAACAGATTGGAGTTCGACTTAGCTCTGTCACTTGCTAACTCTGTATTCTTGAACAGTTTTTTAAAACCTCTTTAAGCCTATTTCTTCATCAGTAAAATGGAGATAATAACTCCTACCTCCTGGAGATATTGTAAGTTTGAAGTGAGACTATACATATAAAGAGTTTTGCATAGAGCCTCATGAATAAAGCCACTTGCTTTATTTTTTAGCCAAACATATTATTGTAGTTATTATTTGTTACTGACAGAAGAAGGAGAGAAAGAGAGAGAGAGATTACTGAAGAATATAACCAAATATTAAAATGATTACATGTATACCAATAAGTATTAGTTTATGGCATTATACTTATTCTTTAAGGGGAGAAATAATTTAGTATAGCATTTAGGGAAAATATAAATACCTAAGTTTAAAATATTGGATTGTCTTCTGAATTGATCTATCATTGTTTGGGAAACTACAAATACCTGGGATAATCAACTTAAAAGGAAGAAAAGTTTATTTTGGCTGATGGTTTCAGTCCCTGGTTGCTTGACTCTGTAGCCTTTGGGCCTCTGGAACACATGGCAGAGGAAGATGCTCACCTCATTGCAGCCAGGAAACAAAGAGGAAAGCAAGGGGGGCTGGAGTCCCAATATCCCCTTCAGAGGCACACCCCCAATGACCTAACTTCCTTCCAGTAGTCCCCACCTTCTTAAGGTTCTAGGACTTCCCAATAGAAACAAAGTCTAAGGAAAAAGGCTCCAACATATGGACCTTTTGGGGGACATTCAAGATCTATAATATAGCAAAAACTTAATAAAACAATGGTAACATGCAAGCATTACTAAATATATGAAAATCCATTGTAAGAATATTTTGGGGGGAGCAGTACTGGAGATTGAACCCATATTGAACATATGTATATATATTATGGATAAGTTGAGAGTCAATGGTCTGAGAAGGCATGTACTATGAAAAGCAAAGTGATCCATTTCCCTTCCAGAATCTGTAGAGGATCTCCAGACCAGTGCATCAGGTAAAGAATCTAGAAGATGCCCAATATTATACACCAGCAGAAACCAAAGTAAGGGAGTGCCACAGAAAATAAGGTCAGAAAGTAATAATAATGGGTTCATCATCTGCTCACTTGAGCATCAGCAGATATCAGGTCTCTACTTACCCAGTTGTATGTCAGAAAACACCAGGCCCAATGGCAAAAGGAACTACAAGACTTTTTTCTTAACTCAAGGTCATTTATACCATACATACCTCTCCCTATACAGCAGACTTAACCTGCAGAAGAGAAGCAGAGAAAGAGGGCATCTTTATTATTTGAGATACTGAAAATTTTTGTTCAGAAAATACTAAACCATATCATAAGGCTCTATTTGAATTTTTACAACAAACTAGCTTCAAACCAAATGAGACATTGAGCTATTTTTTTCCTACTAGCCATAGAGTGGGTGTTCACGAAAAAGTGCAAGTCACTGACTAATAAAGAAGCTATATTTTTGTTCGTCAACATCCTCATAGTATAAATTAATGCTTTTTTGAGGGGTATACATGTATAGACTCTTTTTCTTAAGTATAAAAGCAGTACTCTGGTATGGAAATGTCGGCTAACTGTCTCCCAAACTTTTCCCTATTTTCCCTGCTTGGACAAGCAGCTGGATTTTATCTACAGGAGTACATTGCACACATACAAATTAGTCCTAGCTAAATGAATAATAGTGACCTGAGAAATACCTCGTTTTGCATGGTCAAATACAATCTTCCTCAGCAGCTCCAAGGCAGCTCCAAGCAGCTCTAAGGCAGATGACATAACATGGGCTGGTGGCACCCAAGGTCCCTATGTCACAATATGGAGCAAATCCACCCACTCAGCCTGACCACCCTCATCAGATTATAGCTTGTGTCAAAAAGCTCTTATTGAGCCAGCCGTGGTGGTGCACGCTTGTAATCCCAGTACTTGGGAGGCAGAGACCAGAGGATCCGGGTTCCTGGCCAGCCTCAGCTACTTAGTGAGGCCACTCCACAACTTCGTGAGACCTGGTTTCAAAATGCAGTATAAAAAATAGGTCTGGGGGTGTAGCTCGAAGGTAGAACACCCCTGGGTTCAATCCCAGGTACTGCAAAAAAAAAAGCTCTTATTGTGTTAAGTCAACGGAAATTTGAGGTTTTACAGCAGTTAGTTTTACCTTAACTAATATACATGGAAAGGGAAGTTGGGAGTGGATAAAGAAGATTAGAATAGGATTGATTAGCTCAGAAAAGAGAAGGAGAAAGATTAAAATGAGAAAGAGATTCTTAAATTTTCATAACATTGAGCTGGCATTGGTGGCACACACCTGTAATCCCAGTATTTGGGAGGCTGAGACAGAGGATCCAAGGCTTGAAGCCAGCCCCAGCAACTTAGCAAGGCCCTCAGCAACTTAGTGAGACCCTGTTTCCAAATAATACATAGCTGTGGTTGCAGCTCAGAGGTAGAATTCCCCTGGGTTCAATCCCCAGTGCAAAAAGGAAAAAAAAAGTTTTATAATAGTGGACTTAATAATCAAAAACATTTTGATCGAAAGTGACAGAAACCTAACTCAAATTTGCATAAACTAAGCCGGGTGTGGTGGCACAGTCTTAATCCCAGTACTTGGGAGGCTGAGACAGGCAGATCCGGGTTCGCGGCCACCCTCAGCTACTTAGTGAAGCCCTCCACAACTTAGTGAGACCCTGTTTCAAAATAAAGAATAAAAAATAGTTGGGGGTGTAGCTCAGAGGTAGAATGCCCCTGGGTTCAATACCCATTACCACAAAAAATTTGCATAAGATAAAAATGTTACTCATTAAGTTAAAACATCCCAACCTCACACAGATAGAACCAGGGACTCATATTACTCTGATGTGTGTCTCTTTCACACTGTAAGCTTTTCTTCTAAGTGGTGGTCTCTTCATATTTGTTTGCAATGTTATCTAGCAGTTCTAGGAAACATCAAAAAGGATGTTGATTGATTTGGTCTGCTCTTAAATCAATTCTTATGTTCAGTGGAGTGAGGTGGTTCTGAGTGGGCAGCCTGGGCCACATCACCCCCACCCCAAGTCCAGCAGACAGAGAAGCTTCCAAAGGAAAAGCTTCACAGCATACAAAACTCACAGCTATCTACCATAGCAACTCAATAAAATTATGGATCAATGACAGATAGATTTTAGATAGATAGATGATAGATAGATGATAGATAGATAGATAGATGATAGATAGATGATAGATAGATAGATAGATAGATAGGTGATAGATAGATAGATGATAGATAGATGATAGATGATAGATAGATTGATGATAGATGGATGATAAATAGATGATAGATAGATAGATAGATAGATGATAGATGATAGATAGACATATGTATAGATAATGATTTACACCGTCCTGGTATCCTTATGATATTTTCCAGCTTATAGATTTCTTTACTAGACTCAACTAGGTTTACATAACATTGCAATTGTGAGCATAACTAAGGAGTTACACTTAGAATATATTTTTGATCTCTGAAAATAATTGATTTGTCAAAATTTGATTTGGGATATACCCAGATCAAACATATTAAAGAAGTCAGAATTTCTCCATCACAGCATCCAAACTGATCTTGTTATTAGTGGCTGGATAACAAACCACTCCTCAAAACTTGGTGACTAAAACCAACCATTTCATTGTCTCCCATAATGAGGTATGTTGACTGGGATCAGCTAGTTAGAATTTCTGTCCAGTGTAATGTGAGCAGGGATAGCAGTTAACAAGGACATCAATTGGGCTAGAATTTACAAATATCCTAATCGGTACATCTGTTGACTAGTTGCTCTGCTACAACTGTTGACCAGCTCATCTATGCATGGCTTCCTATGTGACTCAGACTTCCAGCAGTAACTGGGTTCCAAATGAAGTGTACCAATAGCCAGTGGTTCAACGTGGTGCAGACAAAAGCTGGCAGTCTTCTTAAACGCTAGGCTAGAACTGTCAAAATGTCACTCTTACCAACTTCTATTGGTTAAGCTGTCACAAGTTCAGCCCAAATTAAAGGAAAAGGGAAATCGATTCTAAGTAAACTACCTCACGATGGAGACAGTGACAAAACAGTTACAGTTATCTTTAATACACCACTCAAACTCTCAGAACAGTGGTGTGAGAAATGTGAGTGAGCCCTTGTGAACAACCATGGCACTAGGATGCTCTCTGTTTCTGTCTGGTAGTGCCTGGAGCAGTAGTGTCACAGGAGAAGGGCCAATTCTGTGAATGGTCTGGAGCAGTTCCCAGTGGGGAGAGAGGGACACACAACTGAGGACCTTCAGGGTCCTTGGCTTATGTGATGGAAAAGAATTTCAGCACACACCAGACAGAGACATAGAAAGAGATGTATTTATTAATGTAAGAAATACACATTCAAGGGAGAATATGGGCCCTCTCAAAGTGAGAGAAGAGATTTGGGGGTTCACAGCTCTTCTTTTACAGGAAACTTTCATGAAGGGTGAGTAGGAGGAGGTTTGTGGTGATAACATCAGTCTGGTAATCACAAGATGACTTGGGGTGTTTTGGTCATCTTTAGGGTCCTAATGGGGCCTCTACTATCTTCTCAATAGGTATCTCTCTTTTTTAATATACTTTTATTGGTGCATTGCAATTATACATTAGAATGAGGGTCAGAGCAATAGAAACATGCACACAGCATCTGGCCCATTCCCCTCTGGATCCCGCCGCACTCCCTCCTCCTCACTGTACATATTATTGAGACTGGTATTGATAACTTCATATGTGTACTTAGAATTATTTGAATGATTTCCTTCACCAAATCCCTCCCCTCCCCTCTTCACCTCGTTCCCCAAATCATCTTTTACTTGTATCCTTCCTCATTTATCTTAAGTCCCTTTTGTTTCTCAATTTCTCTCTAGCATCCACATACAAGAGAAAACATATGACCCTTCACTTTCTGAGACTGGCTAATCTCACTTAGCATTATATTTTCTAGGTCCATGCATTTTTCTGCAAGTGACATAATTCCATTATTCTTTATGGCTGAGTAAAGTTCTACTGTGTGTATATATACTACAGTTTTGTAATCCACTAAACTGTTGATAGACAGCTAGGCTCGTTCCATTATTTGGCTATTATGAATTGTGCCGCTATAAACATGGATATGCATGTATCACTATAAGATTCTGACCTCCTAGTTATTCTCTTGTTTAAACTCTAAAGGATAGATAACAGTGTCCATGGAAATTACTCTTTTGCAGTGACCTCTGTCCTGTGACCAACAGATATCGCTCCTGCTTAACTATTCCTAGGTTGAATAATTAACAGTTTAATATATTTTGTGAGTTCCCAGTATGGTGTCTAGCCACCTTTCCAGATTTTTTGTGTGGTCTCTATTGTCTGATCAATATACTCCTTTGAGGATAGTGGGGCAGGGCAGAGGACTTGGGAACAGGAGGGATTAAAAAGGCCATCTGTGTCACCTTCTATAAAATGAGGGGAGGTGAGCAACAAAGATAGAGACAGGTGGGCACTGAGACATCAGGGCCCCCCAGCCCACAAGATAACATTTCAAGGTAAGGATTGAAATTGGTCAAAAGGCATTGATTCCCCAAGACCCAAATCTGACCAATCATAAAAGAGCAAATGGGAAACCTCAATAAGGTTTAAAAATCCCACCTCCCAAGAGCTTCAGTGTTTACTCTCTTTTAGGATCCCTCCCCAACCACCCAGGTGGGGAGAGCTGTTTTTGTCTTCTATCTTTCCTTGATTTAAAATACATTTTTAAGCCGGGCTTGGTGGCTCACACTTGTAATCCCAGTACTTTGGGAGGCGGAGACCGGAGGATCCGGGTTCGTGGCCAGCCTCAGCACTCTCTCTCTTTCTCTCTCCCTGTCTCTCTCTCTGTCTCTACCTAGTGAGGCCCTCCGCAACTTCGTGAGACCCGGTTTCAAAATAAAGTAAAAAAATAGGGCCGGGGGTGTAGCACGGAGGTAGAACGCCCCTGGGTTCAATCCCCGGTACCGTAAAAAAGAAAAAAAAATACATTTTCATATTTCTATACCCTTTGTTAGTCCTTGAACTTCATTCATCAAAATCTACTGGACAAGAACCCTATAAGAGGAGATACCCCCATCTCAATTGTCAGCAGTGCTCAGGGTAATTATTAAGGTAAATTCCCCAGAAACCTGGGACTAACAAGCCTTGCTGAGGAGTAAAGGTATTAGGGAATTTTGCCCCAAACTTCCATATTCAAATTACTTTTCTTGTTCTTTCTTTATGTCTCCTTTCAACCTATTTCTTTTATTTCTTTTAGCCTACCTCAGTAGGATGGGGGAGGAGGAGAGACATACATACATAGAAAGAGAGAGATTTATTTCAGGAAATTGGCTTATATAACTGTGGGAGATGGTTAGTCAAGTCCGAAATACATAAAGCACACCCTTTTTCCTTTATAGAATATGGCAAATTGTTTTAGCAAGTGGCCAAGACTGTCTTAACGTTCCCTTGGCTCAACTAAACTTCAGGTAGATTTCTTCCTGACTATAGGCCCCTGTCCTCCTTTTTGTTAAAGCACTTACTTTAGATAGCTTGCAATTGTAAATTCTTTTCCTGTCCCTTTGAGATATAAATCTTTTCCAATTCCAGGAATGTCTTTCTCAAGAAAATGAGAACATCACTTTGAAATGTAATCATCAAGAACAAGGGGCCCCTATCTCTGTGGGATAGGAGGAGTCTCACTTCCACAAATGCCAATTAGCAGGCACACAGGGCCTAATCACATTCACCAACCCCCCATTAATGTCTTCCAGTACTTTTCCACTAGCTCACTGAAGTGCTTAACTGTGAGGCCTTTGTTTCAGTGGAGTTGAGTTCAACTTTTGTCTTCTGAGCTTCTGAGCTGGGCAAGTGTGGTGTCACACACCTATAAACCTAGTACTTGGGAGGCTGAGACTCTAAGATCATAGGTTCGAGGCCAGCTTCAGTAATTTAGTAAGACCCTATTTCAAAGTAAAAAATAAAATAAGGCTGGAGGTTTAGCTTGGAGGTAGAACACTCCTGGGTGAATTCCCAGTACCAAAAAAAAAATTGTATTCTATTGCAACATTTTGGAATAAAGTCCTTTTTGCCCATTTAACTATTTTGGTACAATTTAACCATTCTGGTACAATTTTATTTTATTTGTTATTATTTTATCAAGGTATCAAATGAATTGCTGATCAGGCTGATACTTTTGTGAATTGTTTTTAAGTTCCTTTAGAGTGGTTCTTTAGCAGCCTAGTTGCCAGGGCTCCTTTAGCCCTTATAATAAGGCATGACACTTTATTGAATAACCATGTTGTTTGTTTGTTTGTTTGTTTGTTTGTTGTTTGTTTGTGGTACTGAGGATTGAACCCAAGGACATTGTACCTCTGACCTAAACTCCTCAGCCTTATTTTTTTATTAATTTTGAAACAGGGTCTCACTAAGTTTCTAAGGGTCTCCCTAAATTGCTGAGGCTGGTCTTGAACCTGCAATCCTCCTGTCTCAGCCTCCCAAGTACTGGTGTTACAGACATGCACCATCATGTCCAGCTGAATAACCATGTTCTATGCAATGAGGTTATATATCTGACTGGTTGGAACTTGGACTCTCCTCAACTTCTTGTAAGCTCAATTGTTTGACTGACATCACCTTGGCATTCATTCTCTGACCATTTGAAATATCCTCATACCTGTGCACAGACTAATTCCTGGCTAATGACCTAAGGGGACCCCAACACAGATTTCTAGAGCTCTTTATCTACATAGCTCTCTTCTCCACAGTACTTTGCTGTACAACGTTTAGCTGACTTTGTCTTCTTGATCTTCTAATTCCTACTCTTCAGCTCAATGAGACAAGGCTGGGTCCGGGCCTCACCTTCCTCCCTGTGTTCTTTTCTGGAAATCACCTACAGGCAGAAAGTGAGGTGCATAGCAGGACTTCCTTCATTGGTTTCCATTTTCTCAGGGACTACCATCTTCTGCTCAAAGTCTTACTAGTAAGTGGAAATGTTGAACTGTTTTTTTGTTTTGTTTTGTTTTGTTTTTATTTTAGTTTTTTTTTTTACAGTGGTAGGTCAAATACAATCTTCTTGACTTGATAGAAGTTGAAGTCCTAAAATATTACATACTTTGAAATGGCGTTGTTATCACAGACACAAAGGGTTTATGCCAAAAAAGAACTCATTAGAATTCCCAATATCCTCATATGTTTATGTAAAGTGTTCTTTTGTTTCCATTTGAAAGACATAAGTTTCCTACATCAATGCCTAAATACACAGCTGGTCAACTGCTTGAAGTGACTTAATATCAACTGAGATTTTATAAAATATGTTATAAATTTCTAAAAAGTATGTTATATATTTGGGGATTATGTTTATATGGATAGTTTATAAATGCCTTTTCAAAATATTTTATATGTATTTTATAGCTATCCTTCAAGTTCTAAAAACAAATAAATAAATAAAACATCAGAACGCTAATTCAATGGCTATAAAGTTTTCACAAAGAGGCTATTAAAACCTGTAAATGCATCCTAAGAAAGCTTTTTCCATTCTATTGCATTTATTTTTCTTGACCTCAAAGCCATTCTCATTGTCTCTTTAGCTGACAGATTCTGTAGCTCAAAGAGAGAAATCATATAAGTCTGCAAAAAAAAGATATTGAATTATGAGGCTTATGACTTAATTTTTTTTAACAATACTGGGGCCTTGGGCATGCTAGGCAAGGAGTTCGCCACTGAGCTCTACCCACAGTTCCCATGGTTCAGTTCTTACTGGAAAGGCTCTTATGCTAGGCAGAATTATGTCATAGTCCTCAAGATTCACACCCTTTGGTGTATATATCCCATATTATCCTCTCCTTTTGTATGGAACAGACACATGAATATGTCTGATGTCACTCCTATGATCAGTTTATGTTATGCTAAGACCCTTTGTCCTGGAGAGACCTCCAGGAGACCAAGTCGTATGCAGCCGCAGAAGAGCCTTTATTCAAGCTTAAGCTTGGGTGCCCGACATAAACTGACACAGCAGTTCAGTACGGGGACCTCAAGCACATTTTTCCTTCTGTTTTATATATTTTAAACAAAGAGCCTCAGTTTCCCTCTGCTAATTGGGCAGTTCCACGTGGGTTTGCCTGACCTTTACCAGGATTGGTTTTAGATACAGATGTTCATTACAGATTGCTTAGTGGCTAGCATCGTCCTTGCACATTTTACATTGGGAGATGTTTTCCCTAACTTTCCAGACTGTTACAGTAATAGTAACCACAATAACCATTAATCTATAGAAGGCCATCTTGACCTCAGTCAGGAGGGTCCCAAGTAAGGACGTTTTGTTTTCCCAACAGATGTTTGAGTCAGGGGGTTTTACCAAGGACATCCTGTTATTTTAGCAAAGGCCTGAGTCAGACTTGCTAGCAATTTTGCTTTAACTGTTTAAGTGCCTTTACATTCCCCCCTTCTCTTGTGCCTAGGGGTAAATCTTTACCCCTATGTGTGAAAGCTGAGATTTCAATGCTGTAAGGGGGTCTTTACATTTACATTATAAACTAATATGTAATTATGAAGTTATCTTCCAGATATAATTAAAGCACTAATTAATTTGATTTTGAGTTAGTCAAAAGAGAGACTATCTCAGATGGGCCTGACCTCAACAGGAGAGCCCTTTAAAAAAGGGTTTAGGCCTTGCCTGAGATCAGATTCTCCTGTTATCCTAGTAGTAAGCCACTATAAGAGAACATGTGGGGGAGGCCCACACCTTAAGAAACTGAGAGAGGCAGCCAGTGGCTGAGGTTGGGCCCTGGATAAAAAGTAGCAAGAAAATATGAAGCTCAGTTCTACTCCCACCCACAGGAACTGAATTCTGCCAGTGGATACATGGGCCTATAAGTGGATCCTGAGCTGCCCATCAGAATGCAGCCTGCCCCCAAACTTGTGAGACTGAACAAAGGACCAGGTCATGCCACGTCTGAACTTCGGGACTCTGTGAGATGACAAATGTTATTTTAAGCCAGTAAATTGTTAGAAATTTGTTGTACAGCAATTGCTAGCTAGTACAGGCATTTTGATTAATAAAATATTAAATACTTAAGCCAGTTTGGAAATCGCTTCAGCCTAAGCTCCTGAGTAGGTCTCTACCTCCACCCAGTCATCAGACTATCATTGTTCTCACACCTATGGCTATCCCCAGTATGCAGCAATCAAAGGGTTAATATTTGAACAGCAAGGGCTTCCACTTATTGTACACTATATCATAATAATATAATGTATATTACATATTATATATCTGAAGGGTACTTCAAAGAGTTGTAGAAATGTTTTAGGGAATACAACAGGAAAAAGTCCCTCCCTTCATGGGACTTACTTATGAGTTACAGAAGAGATAGAGGAAAATAAAATCAAATTAAATATGATTTTTGACAGTAGTCAGTATAATTAAGGAAGACAGGGTCTGCATCATAGAAACATCTGCTTCCTGCCTACAGTTTGCCAACTCAGTTTTCTGAGCTTCCAACTGCTTTCTTGGCCACTTTTCTCATGTGATAATGATGATGATGATGATGATCATGATACAATAACAATAGCCACAAGTATGCATGCAGTAGTTTTTCTGTGCCAGGCATGGTGACAGCTGCTTAATATATGTTATTTCATGTGATGCATTCAACAACTCTGTGACTTCAGTATGCTTTGAAGTACCTTTTTATGTATATCATATGTTTAAAGTATATGTAAAATAAAATATATAGCATAGTACATGTGATATTTAAAATATTAAAAACTAAAGTGAGAGCTTCTCAAAAAAGTAGAATTTGAGGTGAGACATGAAGATTGAAATAGAGTCAGCCATGAAGCAATCTATAAAAGACAAGATCAAAAGCAAACCAAGTCAATCTATTTAAAGGCCTTCAGACCATTGTAAAGAGTAGAATTTTATTTTTAAGTTGTAGAGGAAGGCTTTGAAATATTTTGAGAAGAAAACTGTTGGTAGGTATGTAAATTAGTGCAGCCACTATGGAAATCAGTATGGAGGTTCCTCAAAAAACTTAAAATAGAATTACCATATGATCCAGCTATACCACTCCTTGGTATTTATCCAAAAGAACTAAAGTCAGCATGCTTTAAAGATATCCACATACCCATGTTTATCACAACACAATTCATAATAAACAAGTTATGGAAACAGCCCAGGTATCCATCAGCAGATGAATGGATTAAAAAAGTGGTATATATACACAATGGTTTTACTCAGACATAAAGAAGAAAAAAATTGTATAATTTGCAAGAAATTGGATGTAACTTGGGATCATAATGCTAAGCAAACTAAGTGACTCGAAGGTAAAAGTATTGTATGTTTTCTCTCATTTATGGAAGCTATAAGAAAAAGAATGGGGAAAGAGAAGTCACCATGAAAACAGAAGGGAGACCATAGGCTGGAGGAGGGGGACCAGTGGGAGGGAGGAGGTACGGAAGGAGATTTATTGGGGAGTGAAATTGATAAAATTATGTCTTTATGCATGTATGGATATGCCACAATGAAACCCACCGTTCTGTATAATTAGTATGCACCAATAAAAACGGGATGTTATTTAATTTTCTTCTTAAAAAGACCACTATGCTCCCTGCTGCATTTAACTTCCAGCATCTAATAACTGTGTCATATTGCCAGGAGCTGTATATAGGGAGCTCCTTTTACAACACTTTTTCCTGCCCACCCTAATAGCAGTGCAGAGTTCCCTATGGCCTCTCACGAAAACAAGCTTTAGTTAACCTACCTTTCTCACCCCCAACACCTTACTGTTTAGGAAAGTTTTAAGCCAACCTAGATAGCTTTAGTACTTGTTATATTTCTGAGCACGTTAATGAGACATCTTCTTAGTTGATCCTTGTGCCTGTATTTCTTGGAAAAGCTGGATAAGCCGTTTATTTTACTGCTACGATAGAAGAATGTAGGTTGACTTGCTACATAGCATCAAACAAATTAACTGCTGCTGTATTGCCATTTTTCTTTCCCCTGTCTTCCCACTTAATGCAGTGTTTTGATGTCATATTTTTTTACTAGGATCTAAATCACACAAGCCTTTCCTACACAGAATGGTCAGCACATGACCCAGAAGGGTTTGTAGTTAATGACCAGCTTTAGTGCGGTAGTGTGGCTGACAGTTTGGGGCTGCGTGTGCTCTTCCTGATTCATTATTAGCCTGGAGCAGTACCTCTCAGGCACTGTCCTGCACTGGCAGCACATGCTGAGGTCTGCATGACAGGCACATCTGCTTCATGCTCCGAGTTCTCCCGCTAAGTTTCCCGGACTGCCCTATTTTGTCACTGAGACATTGTATTGCTTCTAAGTTCTCTGTCTCTTGGCCTCTTTTTCCATTCTATGATGATGATAATAATGCTTATGATAATAATAAAATAGTAATAACTGATACAAGTATGCACCCATTGCTTCCTCTGCGCCAGACAGGGTGATAGGTGCCTAATACTTATTATATCCAGTAATCCATTCAACAGCTCTGTGAGTATAAAGTGAGTATAATTTTGTAAGCTCATTTTACAGAGAAGAAAACTGAGGCCTAGAGGCTTGATGATCATATAGCTTGCCAAAAGGAAACTCAGGATTTATACTCAGAATGGATGCGAGCTCATGGTATGTCCATCCATTCCTTCTTGGACCGCTGACTATTCTTGTCCCTGTAAACTACAAGTGATGACTCAGGTTGATGAGCTTATAGACTTGTGGAGAATGCAACTGCCAGAAGCAGGTTAATGTTTGCTAGGAAAGGTTGAAGGGTGAAAGCCAGGGTCGGACTGATGCACTAGCTGGAAGCAGCCCGCTCCTCCAAAGCAAACATTCCTGAGTCTCTTGGAGGCGCTTATTCCCAAATATCCCACTTGTCAAACATTGTCTCAAGGATCTTCTGCACATCCTCAGAAGTTTTATTGCTAACCACTATCTCAATGACTCTCTACATTTGTTCTGCAGCCTGCCCAGTTAAACGTTAACCTCTAGCCCTCGCTGCACATTCACTAGTTAAATTTTACCTCCCATGCTCTACACGTATGCAGGAGCATCCATACCTCAACTTCCCCCCTCAAAAATGAATAAAAGCTGTGGACCAGTGTCCAGCGGGGCCTTCGCCATAGAGTGAGGTCCCTGGCCTGCCCCTCTCAAATCTGCTCTGGAAAATTCTTTTCCCCTCAGGTGTGCCATGGGAAGGTAACCGATAGAGATTCATGTATGTACTAATATGTCCAGCTCTGCCATGCCCTGGAGAAATCCTTTCAGTGTGTTGCCCGTGAGTACGAAGACATGTCTGTGGTTTTGTTTCTGTGACTTATGCATTATGCCTCTCCCCATGCTTTCTTACTGGAAACCAATTGTAGTGGTTTAGAGATCAAATTGAAACTATGTTTTGAAAACTTTATAGTGTATACAAACTGAGTTATTATTGAATGACTTTGTTAGGGCCAGAGAGCTTTTACAAGGGTCAAGGAACACATTGTTTAATTGATTGATACTCCCATTCTTCCAAAAATAGATTTAAGGCCATTAAATATATAATTTCCACTCAACCTGAGGCTCCTTATCACACACTTAAAAATAGTTATAGAAAATTGATTGAAATAAAATTTACATTATTAAGTAATAGTGTTTGGATTTGCACTTGATCAGAAAGAAATGATTTATGTACTGCTTAGCCAAGAAATACCTAATTTTTTAAATCTAGTTTTCTCTAATTATAATGTTGGAAATGATAAAAGAGTTTTCCTCTTGTAGAATCTTCTGGATTTGGCTAACAGTTGTATTTGAATGTGACAAAAACATTCTTTCCACTTATTAACGGCAGTTAAAAGGTTATTCACTTTTCACAGATGCCTTGAAATTTCTTTTATGTTGCATACTCGTTTAATTTCCTTTTCATAATTGGCCTACTTCGTCTTTGTGTTGCTGTTTATCTATTTGTCACTGAATCTCATGGCAAGGCAATTTATGCTTCTTAAGCAGCAGGTAGGATGTACTTTCTGCCTGATCTAATGGATGCAGACCTGAATGCAGCAAGATAGAAATATTTTGAAACTTACAAGTATTCAGGTATTTTATATCTTCTGACTGACCACTGTACCCCAACTGAGCGATTTTATTGTTCCAAATGGAGATAATGCTTTAAATGATATTGTGGACTCAGAACATAGAAAATGGTCAAATAATGCTCAGAAATGAATTTTCTTGTTCTTGTAGCATATTACCTGCTTCCTTATATATGCATACACATAGGTAAAAATAGATCCAGGCATTTTCATCCTCAGAAATTCCTTTGTAAATAAATGTTCTTTTTCTAATGATACCCTTAGACTTATAATTAAATAAGTTTAAAATGCATGAACAACTGAAGATAAAAATAAATATTAAAGATACTTTTATCTCATTTATGACAATAATGTATTCTGAGTTAATTTCCAGTAAATCAGTTTGAAGTATTTTCCCTAAATTCTGAGTTATTTTTTGATAAAATTTGTCTTATTATTTTATCTCATAAGAAATTCTCTTATGGGAATGGCTACATTCAAAGAATATGGTAAATGGATTACAAAAGATAAGTTCACTTTTATTTCCTTTTGGATAACCAAGTAATTTTTCAAAGACATGTCATTTTGAAAACTTGCACTAGAATGATGGCAACAATTTATTTTTTTAAAGGAGGGTATTTTGAAAATATTTGTTAAAGTCCATGACAGGAAGAACAGGTGGTGGAGATAGGTATATAGTTTTCTTGATTCATATTGTACTAATCTTGTTATCAACTCACAGAATTTATATAAAGCCAGTGGAATTGAAATTTTGTTCACTCTATCACTACAGAAAATGTAACTCAGAATTTTCCAAGTGTGTTATTCAAGTACAGTTTAGTTTTAGTTGCAGAAATAGGTACATAGCATTTAAGTGACTTTTTCTTGAATAACATTTATTCTTGGGTACATAGTCACTTGCACATGGACATGCTTACTTTGCCCATTTGTGCACAGATGTAGAACAATAGTATTTAATTTTTATTGAAGAATATTATATTGTCATTTTTCTTACACAACCATCTAATTCTCCAAGAAAGCTGACACACATACAAAATGTTAAGTATTCAATGAAGTGTCTGCCTTTCAGGATGATTTTGTTTAAAAATAAAAAATCTGGCTAAGCAAATTTATGGCTAAAATTAAAGAGATAAGTGTGTCTATTTTCAGTTCTTTTGTGATCCATTTTCTTCCCCTAAAATCCTTATAACTAGAATGTCAAGATGCTTTATATCAGTTTTCCTAGTTTTTATTCACTTTGTTCTATTTATTTCTGTTGAAGTCTCAAATGCTATTATGCATTATAATTGTTCCTAATTATCTAATTACTCCTTATTTTTAAGAGCCAAATCAATAAGGGCATATGCCCGGAGATCTACTAGGATTTGGCCAACTATTAATTTTTGGTAGAGGAGTGAAGTTTTCCATACAGCAATGAATGACTACAGCAGTATCTGGGGATAGGAGACCATCTCAATGTGCCCATTGCTGCCATGAATGCATTTGTATCAATAATTAGGTTTAAACCAATGCCATGGGAAGACATGATGGGTAACACAAATTGTCAAATCGTAATAGGAAGATTTGGAGAGCTGGGTAGGAGGTTAGAATATTTAACATACTGAGTATTTCGCATACTGAATAAAAGCATGGGCTCTGGATTCAAACTATCTGGACTTGAGTTACTCCACAACTTACTAACTGAGGAAGACAGTTAATGTATTTGAGCCTAACCAATAAATATGTATAATATTGATCTCTATCTCATAGATACCAGGGACTGTTGTAAGCACCCGGGATATAACAGTGTATTGGACAGGGTTCTCTAGATTAACAGAATGAGTATATTTGAAAAAAGGGATTTATCAGATGGGCTTACAGTTTGAAGCAATGTAGTCCCAGGTTCTGGTTGCACGTGGAGAGTCAGAGGAACCAGTAGCTGGTCGAACGGTCTAAGAGCTAGAGTCTTAGGATCGGAGCAACCACTAATTCAGTCCCAGTCCAAGATGTGAAGATCAGGAAGCTCTTCGGAGAAACGATGGTGGAGTTTCAGTTCCAAGAGTTGGAGGGCGAGAAGATCAAGAAACTCTTCGGAGAAAGGCGAAACCGGCGGCCGACGATCTCAGGCGAGAGCAGATGCGTTTTTCCTCGGAAAGAGTCGCACACTCTCTACGTGGCTTCTCCCTCTTTATCTAAGTCCCCACCTATCAGAATCCTGCTGCCTACATTCAGGGCAGGGCTTTCTCTTTAATCTGTTGTTACACACCCAAAATCACATAATCTTGGGTGTGTCATGATCAGGTCAAGTTGACAACTTAGATTAACTATCACAAACAGGAACAATGTTTAATATGGATTTCATATGGGGAAGGTGTAATGAATTTAAAACTATATAGCCGGGCGTGGTGGCACACTCTTGTAATCCCAGTACTTGGGAATCTGAGACCGGAGAATCCGGGTTCATGGCAAGCCTCAGCTACTTAGTGAGGCTCTCCGCAACTTAGCAAGACCCTGTTTCAAAATAAAGAATAAAAAATAGGCCTGGGGGTATAGCTTGGAGGTAGAATGCCCCAGGTTCAATCCCCAGTACTGCAAAAAAATATATATATATATATAATTTGTTAGAGGGATCTATGAACAAAAAAATAATATAGGATAGAAGAATAGGGAGTGAAATGGCAAGGAAGTAGGGAATCTATTAATATTTTAGAAAGGTAGTCAGGGTACATCTCACAAAAACATGGGATCTGAGGGAAGTGAGATAGAAAACCATGCAGATTTTCTGGAAGGAAAAAAATCACTGTAGGTGAAGAATAACAAGTTGAAATTCATGAGCCGGGAATATGTATGGTGTTACAAATAATAGCAGAGGCACCAATGAGAATCCAGCAAACTGAGACAGAGGGGGAGCAGCAGAAAATGAATTTCAAGGTGTTCTGGGTGAGAAGCCAGTTGAGTACACAGGGTCTTGAGTCAAGGTAAGGACCGAGATGTGAAGCCATTGGAGGACTTTGTGCAGAGAAGTGACACAAACACCTTTCTGTTTTGTGGAATAGCCCTGGCTGATGTGTTGAAATAGACTATAAGAGAGAAAGAATGTAACCAGGGAGGATTAAAACAGAAAGAAATAAAACAATTGTATTTTCAACGTATGCAGTAGCTCAGTGAACATGATGAGAAGTTATTAGATTCTAGACATATAATCAGAAGCTAGACCTGAATGAATTTACTAAAGTCTTGACTGTGGGGTAGAAGAAAATGAGAAAGTATTTTGCCTCAGAAACTGGAAAGAAAGGATTGACCATCTACTGAAATGGTGACTATTATAGGAGAAGCACTGTTGTTGGAGGGGAGACATCAAGAACATGACACTTTTAAGATATCCATTGGAAGCCAGGTGCGGTGGTGCATGCCTGAAATCCCAGTACTTGGGAGACTGAGACAGGAGGATTGCAGGTTCTAGGCCAGCCTCAGAAACTTAGCAAGGCCCTCCATAACTTAAACAGACCCTGTTTCAAAATTTAAAAAAATAAAATAGGGCTGAAAGTGTAGCTCAAAGGTAGAAGCCCCTGGGTTCAATCTCCAGTAACAACAACAACAACATAACAATAAAAAGATGCCCATCGGTGGGCTATTGTCCACAGGGGGCTGAAGTTCAGTAAGGGATGTACATGTAAATTTGCAATCCATCAGTGTGCAGCTATTATCTGAAGTCATGACCTTGAATGACATCTTCTGGGTAGTTAGGGTTGATAGAGAAAGGATCTAAGAGATGAGCTCCAAGACATTCCAACACTTGAAGTTAGAGAAGATCAGTAGCAACGAGCAAAGGGCACTGAGAAGAAGTGAACACTCATAAAACTCTAGAGGATTAGGGGAGAGAATATTCCAAGGAATAATCAACAATTTCAAATGCTATTAATATGTGAGTAAGGACCACTGAATTGGTAATGTGAAGAGGACTGTTAACCCTGACAAGAGAAATGTGGGTAAAATGGTAGAGATGCAAGCACTATGGAGAGAATGGGAAAGACAGAATAAGAGACAACTCTCAGTCAACTCTTTTAAGGATGTTTGCTACAGAGGAAGGAAGGGAAAAGAATAGGAGCTAGAGGAGAATGTGTGATTAAAATTTTTTTGTTGCTAGATATAGTGGTGAATGCCTGTAATCCCAGTACTTGGGAGGCTGAGACAGGAGGATCACAGGTTCCAGGCCAGTGCATGGTCACTTGGCCAGCACATGGAAATTTAACAAAGACATTGTTAGAAAAGAAAAGAAAAGAAAAAAAAGAAAAGAAAAAAGAAAAGAAAAGAAAAGAAAAGAAAAAAAGAAAAGAAAAGAAAAGAATGGCTGGGATGTAGCTCAGAGGTACAACACCCCTGGGTTCAATCCCCATCACCACACACACACAAAAAGAGAGTTTTGTTTTTGAATGAGATATTGTTGTACATCTTAAGTAAGAATATACATATAAAGCACATAGAATAGATTTGCAGAACAATTTTCCAAGTGGCATTGTATCAACTCAGTTCCTTCCTCCAACCATATATTTTTTCTTTCCTATAGCTCTCAGAATAACTGCAGTGTGCTAGGAGTATAATATCCAGAGATAAGGAGGAACTGCCTACAACCCTGCAGGTCCTGTCCCTGTCCCTCCCAAGAAATGTAACATCTTGAATTGGGTGGGGGGGTTGCTCAGGAGAGCTCAGACTTTGTTTCTCTCTCTCCTGAAAGCCAGATGTCCTTCAAAGCTTTGCAGGACAGTGATTGATGTTTTATATAACCCAGGGCAGACTACCTCTTGGGTTCCATCAGCTGTAGTGCAAGGAGGACACACATAGTCAAGGCTGTGTCTGCCCCAGGCAGCTTTCTTGAGCCTGGATGTACCAGCTCTCAGTGGATCCCAGGCCCCTTTTGTTCCTGCTGCCTCTCTGTAAGTGATAAGTCAGCTTCATGTAACTTGTTGCACATGAGTATATTCTGTCTGGTGGGACTCACACAAGTTGGTAACCACTGCATTGTGAACCGGCTCCATAAGACTAGCATATGATAGCTCAGTAAGTATTAGCTATTATTATTGCTGTGCACTAAATATTTGTTCTATACTAGTGATATTCCTTCTCAATCATTTCTCTAAGCAGTTTTATGATTTCCAAAATCTTTATAAGACACAGATACCACCTTGACTTGAAATTGACCAAAAACAACTGAGTTCAGGAAGGAAATAGAGATAATTTAGACTTGAGTTATCAGAATATCTTAGCTCTATATTTTCTCCATATATTTCAAACTTTGATGCACTTGACACTGCTAACTACCTCCTCCTTCACGAAGCTCTCAGTTATCTTGATTTCTATGACAACTTGTTACTGGTTTTTCCTACCTCACTGAACACTTCCCTAAATTATCTCCTTTCTCCCTAAGTGTGTTTTTTTTTTTCAAGATTCTGTCCTCACTCTCTGACCCTTTTCTCTCCTTTAATAACATCAGCAATGTAAGGCACCTCACTCTGAACATGTTCAAACTTTAATGCATTTTCTCAACCCTACATTATTTCTTCCTACTCTTTTCACCATTACCGTGGAAAACATCATCTTCTGTCTGATGGCTACAAAAAAAGTCCTGTCATTTTTAACATTTTTCTCTCACCACTCAAATCCAGCAACTTGTCAGGTCCTGCCATTTACATCTTCATGTCTGTTTGTTCAAATGCCATTTAATGCTTATGACTCCAGAATTTTTATCTCAAGCTTGATCCTCTCCCTCGAATCTTAGACTCCTGGCATCTCTGCTTATTGCCTGATCACCTCCTCAAACTCGACATGTCTAAACCTGCAACTCCTAAGGGTTCCCAACACAGGAAAAGGGATCACAGTCATATGTTGCTCTAGTCATGCATTCTGTAGTTATCCCTAGCTATTCTATTTCTCTACTGTCCCACCTCCACTTCATCAGCATTTTCAATTCTATTATCAAAATGTACCCCAAGACATCTCAATTCTGACCACTTCCCACCACTTGAACTGCTTCTACCACTATATTTCTCCAAGACTACTGAAAGAATCTCTGAGCAAGGCGTTATTTTTGCTAACCAATGTCTGGTTGTTCCTTGTGCATACAAAGAAGTCTTGCTCTTCTCTAGCCACTTAAGCATGTGACTTACCTTGGCAAGTAAAATACCTGCAGACAAGATTTCTTTTGCTTCCGAACGAAGTCATGTAATTGCCATTGCTGACTCTCTAGACCTTTCTTGCCCTTCCTCAGTCATTGTAGAAATACTTATTAAATGGAGATGCCATGAAGTTGGAGCAACCTGCAATGTTACATAGAGACCTGCCTCAAACCACAGCACACTTTGCACACCCAGCCTGACTGATACAAACTCCAAATTGATCCCCTTGGTATTTCTCTTTGTTCTACATGCCTACAGACTGTTTTTAACAAAGCACCTAATTGCTCACATAGCACATAAAACATTGTAGCTGGGTGTGGTGGCGCATGCTTGTAATCCCAGTACTTGGGAGGCTGAGACGGGAGGATCAGGATTCGCGGCCAGCCTCAGCTACTTAGTGAGGCCCTCTGCAACTTAGTGAGACCCTGTTTCAAAATAAAGAATAAAAAATAGGTCTGGGGGTGGAGCTCGGGGGGTAGAATGCCCCTGGGTTCAATCCCTAGTACCACCAAAAAATAAATAAATAAAAATAAAAATAAAACATTGTATCAGCCCTTTGTTCCAAACCTTCTACTGACTTCCCATCACACCTTGAATATAATCCAAAGCCATTATGCACACTCACAAGGCCATGTATGAATCATTTGATCTCTGCCTGAAGTCTTTTATATCTCTTCCTCCTTTACTCATTATTCACTCCAGACACACTCCAATGTACCTTCTTTAATTCTTCAAATATGACTAGTATGCTCCTGCGGGAGACAAATGTAAAACTGTATCTTTCTCCCCTTTGCCATCTCCTCTCTTCAATGCTTATCATTGGAAAAACTTCATTAAAACCTAGCTGGTGAAGAAGTCTGGGAAATACCATTTGCAGCTTTCTAGCAATAGAGAGGAGAGTCTAGATGAGCAAGTGAGCGAGGAGCCATAAATGACTAGCCAGTGCCCTTGGTGTTAATGTAAGTTGTACAATAAATATTTACTAAAAAGGTAAAAATGAATATGTCCTCCTCAACGTTCCTCCTACTAATCAGCACCTGCTCATAAGATTATTAATAATACAGAGAGGAACAGCTAATGGCAGTGGAGGTGGTGACCAAAGAGTTATACAATAGGGAGGTATACTATTCCTGAAAAAACATTTTAAGCAAGCCAATAAGAGACTCTCTTCCTATAGATGAAATTTGCATTAATTTTCTTACTAACACTTTAATTAATTAATTAATTGATTAATTAATTTATTTATTTATTTTGATTCTGGGGATTGAACCCAGGGGCATTCTACCTCCAAGTTACATCTCCAGCCCTTTTTATCTTTATTTTTGAAACAAGGTCTCCCTAGGTTGCTGAGGCTGTCCTTGCACCTGCGATCCTCCTGACTCAGCCTCTCAAGTACTAGGATTACAGGTGTGTGTCACCAAGCCTGGCTCACTAACACTCTTAAACTCCCTTTCTGTAAAAACGGGACGTGAAGCCAGGTGTGGTGGTGCACGCTTGTAATCCCAGTACTTGGGAGGCTGAGACCAGAGGATCGCAGGTTCGCGGCCAGCCTCAGGCTACTTAGTGAGGCCCTCTGCAACTTTGTGAGAACCAATTTCAAAATAAAGGATAAAAAATAGGGCCGGGGGTGTAGCTCGGAGGTAGAACGCCCCTGGGTTCAATCCCCGGTACTGCAAACACACACACACACACACACACACACACACACACACACACACACAAATGGGACATGGTGCTAGCCTAAGGCTTTGAACTATCAAAAGACAAAATTATAACAAAATTGGCTAATTTGCTTATATTATGATTTATGAATTAGGGTCACCTTCCCTCTACAAAATAGAATGAGAGGGCCCCCTAAGCAGTGACAGAACAGTGGGTTTTGTAAAGTGGGAAAAATTGGGGGGTTGGAAACTGATTGGTTAGCATTACATAACTTCAGTTTTTTTTTTTCTTTAAGCCTTAGAGCAGAGGGTTCTCATCTATTACACTGACTTAGGTAGCTTGAATATAGTTCCTTATTATTTCTTGTGAATCTTCTGTTTGTGGGGAAAACTGTTCTGTTTCTACCTGTTTCCTTAAAGTTTCATTTTGATTATGTAGTGCTTAACATAAGTGCCTCCATTTTGTTTTTGTCTGGTCTGTTCAGCCCCAGCACAGGAGCTCAGTCTGAAACAATGACTTCCCATGATTTTTGATTAATGGGTCCTGGGAATCCAAATAGGACCATGATGGTGAATCTGACCCAGGATCACAGACCATGAACTGAGTGGATCTGAAAGATGATACCCAGACGTAGGGCAGTAGTTTCATGAGGTGAGGTATTGAGGCAGAATATAGGGAACCAGGGAAGAGGACAAGAGCCAGAGTCACCAAGAGATAGAAAAAGGTTCAAAATAAAAGGATAGAAGGCAGAATTTTAAAAAGGATTCCTGTGACTCTGGAGCATAATTCGCTGTAATATTTTGAAGAGAAATGTGCCTCCCTTTGTGGGGAAAAGCTCCTAATATTTGCGTGAGTACATTATCTAATTTCTACTTCACAAAACTCCCAAAGTTACCCACTGTCTCAATTTTACAACTGAGAATAATGAGCTAAGGAGGTTAAACCACTTTCCCCAAGACACACAGAGCGGTGAAGGAGAAATGGACAAAATCAAATGACTATTTTCACATCCATGATCTTTCTCTGTAGTTATACCTCTTAGTAAAGTTTCTGGTTCCAGTGTATTAATCATATAGGACACACACACACACACACACACACACACACACACACACACACAATGTTTTTTCAATAAAGCAAAATATATAACTATCTTTAGAGCATATTCAAAAAATGATTTATCTTGCCGGGCGTGGTGGCGCACACTTGTAATCTCAGTACTTTGGGAGGTGGAGACCGGAGGATCCGGGTTCACAGCCAGCCTCAGCTCTCTCTCTCTCTCTCTCTCTCTCTCTCTCTCTCTCCTTAGTGAGGCCCTCTACAACTTCGTGAGACCCAGTTTCAAAA